>JAQJVL010002376.1:0-101882 GCA_035578905.1 Stictocephala bisonia | reverse complement strand
TGTGCGTTTTAATCAAGTAGTTCTTTAAATTAAATAAAAAATCGCGCTACAGCAAATAACTTGGACTCAGCTACAAATTTATACAGATAAGTTTAAGTTTACAGTTAACTTAAGAAAATCATGTTAATATAATTTCACTAAATGAAGTAGATTAGAATCTTTGAATTGCTATTGTCAGATTTTGAGTGAATTGAGTAAAGATTTTAAATTTTAATAATATGTAATAAAAAATCATTTAGTAAAAAAGTAATTGTTTTGTTTCATTATACTATATCGTCTCACCGAATTACCTTAAATCACGACCCTGAGATTGTAAAAAAGAGAATCATGCTCTAAATTAAATTAAATTAAAATAAATTAAAGTTTTGTCATTTTTATCTTTAAATAATAAAAGAAAAATAAATCAATGTGATGCAATAACCTCATCAAGGTAGCACACTATAGATTTTTAATCAAATTAGTTGATCAATTGTTGAAAATTAATAATTCAACTTCAATTAATTTTACTGAATTAATTGAATATATTAAATAAAGGTAACCAAAAATAGGAGTAAGGTTACATATATTTTGTATAGTTATGTTATGTGTGTTAAAATTTTTTTTTTTTTTTAACTTTGACTTTCAACAGTAATCTTTAGTATCTAGCATGTAGTATTAACTTTTTTTCTGATTTAGTATGGGTTAAGGGAAAAAAATTGTTTTAGATGTATGCTAAGTTAATAAGTACACCTAAAGACGGCAGGAGTTAGTTATACATATCTAAATGTTGTATTTGTTTCTTAAACACCCAAAGCATTGGAAATATTATTTACATATCATGAACAATCCAATGCTAATAAATGACTTTCAAACAACAGTACACAATACTCTTAGTGACAAAGACTGCAGTCTTTGTCTCTCTCGCCTACACTCACCTAAACTACAACCTTGTAGCGATTAATATTCTACAATGTCCTGACAGTTGGAGATTTGGTAAAAAATGCATAAGAAAAAAAATAAATAAACGTTTGTATCTAACAAATTCAATGTTCTCGTTAACCTATGAACGTACTGAGTAATACTGCCAGCTTCCACCAAAGAGTGTTGTTACTCCGAGTGAGTTGCTAGACAAGCCGATCGCCTAATGGACAAGTTTGCCAAGTCCCCAACTTGTCTCTAACTCGACACCATCCTAACTTGTTACATTTATCATTGGAAAGTGACTTGTTTTGACTGTCTACGCGGACCTATCAGAACATCTAGGTTGTAAATTTCGGACCAACATAACAAATCGGGGATCACATAACAGAGTTCTCTCAAGCCGCAGATCTTTCTTCCTTTCTAATTTATATGAACGCCGAACGTCGTAAATATGCACCTGCACCTTTTGGTGGTAAATAATATCTTTTGGAAAAACAAGGTGACTTGCGTACCTCACCCACACAATATCGGTACGCTAAAATTTATTAGTGTTTGGGATAGTTTACTGACCAGTTGAACAACTGATTAATAACAACGGGAATTAATACAACTATGAATCCCAGTTGTTATTGACCAGTTGAACAACTGTTTAATAACAACGGGAATTAATACAACTATGAATCCCCGTTGTTATTGACCAGTTGAACAACTGTTTAATAACAACGGGAATTAATACAACTATGAATCCCAGTTGTTATTGACCAGTTGAACAACTGTTTAATAACAACGGAAATTAATACAACTATGAATCCCCGTTGTTATTGACCAGTTGAACAACTGTTTAATAACAACGGGAATTAATACAACTATGAATCCCAGTTGTTATTGACCAGTTGAACAACTGTTTAATAACAACGGGAATTAATACAACTATGAATCCCCGTTGTTATTGACCAGTTGAACAACTGTTTAATAACAACGGGAATTAATACAACTATGAATCCCCGTTGTTATTGACCAGCTTGAACAACTGCTTAATAACAACAGGAATTAATACAACTATGAATCCCCGTTGTTATTGACCAGTTGAACAACTGTTTAATAACAACGGGAATTAATACAACTATGAATCCCCGTTGTTATTGACCAGTTGAACAACTGTTTAATAACAACGGGAATTAATACAACTATGAATCCCCGTTGTTATTGACCAGTTGAACAACTGTTTAATAACAACGGGAATTAATACAACTATGAATTCCCGTTGTTATTGGAGCGCATCTATTTAATGTTATTACATTGTATTCAGTAAATCGCATTTTTGGCCAATTTCTGTTTATTCTGCTTGCATGTGGAGCGCATCTATTTAATGTCATTACATTGTATTAAGTGCATCGGGTTTTTTGCCAATTTCTGTTTATTCTACTTGCATGTGGAGCGCATCTATGTAATGTTATTACATTGTATTAAGTACATCGCATTTTTGGCCAATTTCTGTTTATTCTACTTGCATGTGGGAGCGCATCTATGTAATGTTATTACATTGTATTAAGTACATCGCATTATTGGCCAATTTCTGTTTATTCTGCTTGCATGTGGAGCGCATCTATTTAATGTTATTACATTGTATTAAGTACATCGCATTTTTGGCCAATTTCTGTTTATTCTACCCACATGTGAAGTGCATCTGTTTAATGTTATTACATTGTATTAAGAACATCTCATTTTTGGCCAATTTCTGTTTATTCTATTTGCATGTGGAGCGCATCTATTTAATGTTATTACATTGTATTAAGTACATAGCATTTTTGGCCAATTTCTGTTTATTCTACTTGCATGTGGAGCACATCTATTTAATGTTATTACATTGTATTAAGTACATCGCATTATTGGCCAATTTCTGTTTATTCTGCTGTGCATGTGGAGCGCATCTATTTAATGTTATTACATTGTATTAAGTACATCGCATTTTTGGCCAATTTCTGTTTATTCTAACTTGCATGTGGAGCGCATCTATTTAATGTTATTACATTGTATTAAGTACTTTGCATTTTTGGCCAATTTCTGTTTATTCTGCTTGCATGTGGAGCGCATCTATTTAATGTTATTACATTGTATTAAGTACATAGCATTTTTTGTCAATTTCTGTTTATTCTACCCACATGTGAAGTGCATCTGTTTAATGTTATTACATTGTATTAAGAACATCTCATTTTTGGCCAATTTCTGTTTATTCTATTTGCATGTGGAGCGCATCTATTTAATGTTATTACATTGTATTAAGTACATAGCATTTTTGGCCAATTTCTGTTTATTCTACTTGCATGTGGAGCACATCTATTTAATGTTATTACATTGTATTAAGTACATAGCATTATTGGCCAATTTCTGTTTATTCTGCTTGCATGTGGAGCGCATCTATTTAATGTTATTACATTGTATTAAGTACATAGCATTTTTGGTCAATTTCTGTTTATTCTACTTGCATGTGGAGCGCATCTATTTAATGTTATTACATTGTATTAAGTACTTTGCATTTTTGGCCAATTTCTGTTTATTCTGCTTGCATGTGGAGCGCATCTATTTAATGTTATTACATTGTATTAAGTACATAGCATTTTTGGTAAATTTCTGTTTATTCTACCCACATGTGAAGTGCATCTGTTTAATGTTATTACATTGTATTAAGAACATCTCATTTTTGGCCAATTTCTGTTTATTCTATTTGCATGTGGAGTGCATCTATTTAATGTTATTACATTGTATTAAGTACATAGCATTTTTGGCCAATTTCTGTTTATTCTACTTGCATGTGGAGCACATCTATTTAATGTTATTACATTGTATTAAGTACATCGCATTATTGGCCAATTTCTGTTTATTCTGCTTGCATGTGGAGCGCATCTATTTAATGTTATTACATTGTATTAAGTACATAGCATTTTTGGTCAATTTCTGTTTATTCTACCCACATGTGAAGTGCATCTGTTTAATGTTATTACATTGTATTAAGTACATCGCATTTTTGCCAATTTCTGTTTATTCTGCTTGCATGTGGAGCGCATCTATTTAATGTTATTACATTGTATTAAGTACTTTGCATTTTTGGCCAATTTCTGTTTATTCTACTTGCATGTGGAGCGCATCTATTTAATGTTATTACATTGTATTAAGTACTTTGCATTTTTGGCCAATTTCTGTTTATTCTACCCACATGTGAAGTGCATCTATTTAATTTTATTACATTGTATTAAGTACTTTGCATTTTTGGCCAATTTCTGTTTATTCTACTTGCATGTAGAGCGCATCTATTTAATGTTATTACATTTTATTAAGTACATAGCATTTTTGGTCAATTTCTGTTTATTCTACCCACATGTGAAGTGCATCTGTTTAATGTTATTACATTGTATTAAGTACATCGCATTTTTGGCCAATTTCTGTTTATTCTGCTTGCATGTGGAGCGCATCTATTTAATGTTATTACATTGTATTAAGTACATAGCATTTTTGGTCAATTTCTGTTTATTCTACTTGCATGTGGAGCGCATCTATTTAATGTTATTACATTGTATTAAGTACTTTGCATTTTTGGCCAATTTCTGTTTATTTTACTTGCATGTAGAGCGCATCTATTTAATGTTATTACATTGTATTAAGTACATCGCATTTATGGCCAATTTCTGTTTATTCTACTTGCATGTGGAGCGCATCTATTTAATGTTATTACATTGTATTAAGTACATCGCATTTTTGTCCAATTTCTGTTTATTCTACTTGCATGTGGAGCGCATCTATTTAATGTTATTACATTGTATTAAGTACATCGTATTATTGGCCAATTTCTGTTTATTCTACCCACATGTGAAGTGCATCTATTTAATGTTATTACATTGTATTAAGTACATCGCATTTTTGGCCAATTTCTGTTTATTCTGCTTGCATGTGGAGCGCATCTATTTAATGTTATTACATTGTATTAAGTACATCGCATTTTTGGCCAATTTCTGTTTATTCTACTTGCATGTGGAGCGCATATATTTAATGTTATGACATTGTATTAAGAACAATTAATTTTTGGCCAATTTCTGTTTATTCTATTTGCATGTGGAGCGCATCTATGTAATGTTATTACATTGTATTAAGTACATCGCATTTTTGGCCAATTTCTGTTTATTCTACTTGCATGTGGAGCGCATCTATTTAATGTTATTACATTGTATTAAGTACTCGCATTTTTGGCCAATTTCTGTTTATTCTACTTGCATGTGGAGCACATCTATTTAATGTTATTACATTGTATTAAGTACATCGCATTATTGGCCAATTTCTGTTTATTCTACTTGCATGTGGAGCACATCTATTTAATGTTATTACATTGTATTAAGTACTTTGCATTTTTGGCCAATTTCTGTTTATTCTACTTGCATGTGGAGCACATCTATTTAATGTTATTACATTGTATTAAGTACATCGCATTATTGGCCAATTTCTGTTTATTCTACTTGCATGTGGAGCACATCTATTTAATGTTATTACATTGTATTAAGTACATCGCATTATTGGCCAATTTCTGTTTATTCTACTTGCATGTGGAGCACATCTATTTAATGTTATTACATTGTATTAAGTACATCGCATTATTGGCCAATTTCTGTTTATTCTACTTGCATGTGGAGCACATCTATTTAATGTTATTACATTGTATTAAGTACTTTGCATTATTGGCCAATTTCTGTTTATTCTACTTGCATGTGGAGCACATCTATTTAATATTATTACATTGTATTAAGTACATCGCATTATTGGCCAATTTCTGTTTATTCTACTTGCATGTGGAGCACATCTATTTAATGTTATTACATTGTATTAAGTACATCGCATTATTGGCCAATTTCTGTTTATTCTACTTGCATGTGGAGCACATCTATTTAATGTTATTACATTGTATTAAGTACTTTGCATTATTGGCCAATTTCTGTTTATTCTACTTGCATGTGGAGCACATCTATTTAATGTTATTACATTGTATTAAGTAATTTGCATTTTTGGCCAATTTCTGTTTATTCTATTTCAATGTGGAGCGCATATATTTAATGTTATGACATTGTATTAAGTACTTTGCATTTTTGGCCAATTTCTGTTTATTCTACCCACATGTGGAGTGCATCTATTTAATGTTATTACATTGTATTAAGTACATCGCATTTTTGGCCAATTTCTGTTTATTCTACTTGCATGTGGAGCGCATCTATTTAATGTTATTACATTGTATTAAGTACATCGCATTATTGGCCAATTTCTGTTTATTCAACTTGCATGTGGAGCACATCTATTTAATGTTATTACATTGTATTAAGTACTTTGCATTTTTGGCCAATTTCTGTTTATTCTACTTGCATGTGGAGCACATCTATTTAATGTTATTACATTGTATTAAGTACATCGCAATATTGGCCAATTTCTGTTTATTCTACTTGCATGTGGAGCACATCTATTTAATGTTATTACATTGTATTAAGTACATCGCATTATTGGCCAATTTCTGTTTATTCTACTTGCATGTGGAGCACATCTATTTAATGTTATTCTGCTACTTAATATTTACTGGTGTAAACACATGAGTTTAAATGTGATTTAGAGGCTATTATGTTGTTTAAAAGTTTTCACTTTCATAATTATTTTCGATATTGTATACAACCTTTTTAGGGTTATGAAGATTGAAATTGGCCATGAAGATTGAAAGGTTATGAGTGCCGAGTTTGATTAAACATTTTATAATTTTGTTATGAAATATTTTATACAGGTTTATTTAAATACCGGTACATATATTATTTGTTGTGGTAATAGAAGGAGTGGCCGTGTAGCACTGATCTTTCTGGTACGCCGCTTAAAAATGTAACTCTCAATGTTTCAGATCACATTTTAAAAGTTTATCGCTTCAACCAAGTGATTAATCGGACACGATTAATTTATAAAAAAAAAAAGCTAAATTACTTAATACACTACCTTAAAACTTGTATTCTCTGAATGTTGTACACCACTTTTTACTGCAATTCCTGCCTTTTTCTCACCAGAAGAAGAGAAAAGGTTGTAGTTCAAGATTGATGCTAATATTCAAGTTTTCAAACCAAGTAAACGTTGAACTAATGTGTCCCTCAAAATTTGTTAAAGCTTAACCACGAAGTGTAGATGGTGGATGGATCTTAACTATTTACAACTATGTAATATAGGTATGATATTGTGGAATAAAAAAATCTAAATGAGTGTAGTCTATTTTTTAATGCAAATACACGTTCAAAAGTTGTTAAAATAATTGTTTGTAGGGGTCTTTATCTTACATACTGTATACCAATTTCATAGTGATATTTACTTTCATATATAACTTCAATTTAAGCTCTTATTTTCAGGTGAGTCGGGGCATAGATTGGGTCTGAGACTTTCCAACACAATTCAGGTGAGTCGGGGCATAGATTGAGTCTGAGACATTCCAACACAATTCAGGTGAGTCGGGGCATAGATTGGATCTGAGACTTTCCAACATAATTCAGGTGAGTCGGGGCATAGATTGAGTCTGAGACATTCCAACATAATTCAGGTAAGTCGGGGCATAGATTGAGTCTGATACTTTCCAACATAATTCAGGTGAGTCGGGGCATAGATTGGGGCTGAGACTTTCCAACATAATTCAGGTGAGTCGGGGCATAGATTGAGTCTGAGACATTCCAACATAATTCAGGTGCGTCGGGGCATAGATTGGGGCTGAGACTTTCCAACATAATTCAGGTGAGTCGGGGCATAGATTGAGTCTGAGACATTCCAACATAATTCAGGTGAGTCGGGGCATAGATTGAGTCTGAGACTTTCCAACACGATTCAGGTGAGTCGGGGCATAGATTGGGTCTGAGACTTTCCAACATAATTCAGGTGAGTTGGGGCATAGATTGAGTCTGAGACTTTCCAACATAATTCAGGTGAGTCGGGGCATAGATTGAGTCTGAGACTTTCCAACATAATTCAGGTGAGTCGGGGCATAGATTGAGTCTGAGACATTCCAACATAATTCAGGTGAGTTGGGGCATAGATTGAGTCTGAGACATTCCAACATAATTCAGGTTATTCGGGGCATAGATTGGGTCTGAGACATTCCAACATAATTCAGGTGACTCGGGGCATAGATTGAGTCTGAGACATTCCAACATAATTCAGGTTATTCGGGGCATAGATTGGGTCTGAGACATTCCAACATAATTCAGGTGAGTCGGGGCATAGATTGAGTCTGAGACATTCCAACATAATTCAGGTTATTCGGGGCATAGATTGGGTCTGAGACTTTCCAACATAATTCAGGTGAGTCGTGGCATAGATTGAGTCTGAGACATTCCAACATAATTCAGGTGAGTCGGGGCATAGATTGAGTCTGAGACATTCCAACATAATTCAGGTGAGTCGGGGCATAGATTGGGTCTGAGACTTTCCAACATAATTCAGGTGAGTCGGGTCATAGATTGAGTCTGAGACATTCCAACATAATTCAGGTGAGTCGGGGCATAGATTGAGTCTGAGACATTCTAACATAATTCAGGTGAGTCGGGGCATAGATTGGGGCTGAGACTTTCCAACATAATTCAGGTGAGTCGGGTCATAGATTGAGTCTGAGACTTTCCAACATAATTCAGGTGAGTCGGGGCATAGATTGAGTCTGAGACATTCCAACATAATTCAGGTTATTCGGGGCATAGATTGGGTCTGAGACTTTCCAACATAATTCAGCTGAGTCGGGGCATAGATTGAGTCTGAGACATTCCAACATAATTCAGGTGAGTCGGGGCATAGATTGAGTCTGAGACATTCCAACATAATTCAGGTGAGTCGGGGCTTAGATTGAGTCTGAGACATTCCAACATAATTCAGGTGAGTCGGGGCATAGATTGAGTCTGAGACTTTCCAACATAATTCAGGTGAGTCGATTACCAATAAATTGACTCCCAGGATAATCGTATCTTAATGAATCATTCTTGTATTTATTTTCAAAAGACACAAATCTTTGTAAAAAGTTTACATCTTACCTTTACTATTGTATTGTACTTCGACAGGTCTTAAGTAGTTAAAATGTGTTCAGAAGGCTGCATTGTGGGTTCGAAAGTGTGAACAGGCTATGTAAAGTACACACAACTAATTAGTGGTCTGTTTAATTAACACGCATTTTAGTTACAACTAATAATTTACAAGAATTCACGAAACTTCTGACAACACTTGGTTAATAACAACGCCACTACGTCAGCCTATGCAATATTGTGACTGTCTGAAAAACCTCGCTTACTATCTTCAGACCTAAGCAATTCAAGGAGGAATAGCTTTATGCACCATCTTTTACTTATATTTTATCATTAAAAAAAAAAACTCGTGTTGTGTGATGTCTCTTTTGTTTGTGGAGCTAAATAACTAAACAAATTTATAATTTAACGTTGATTTGTAGTACGGTAATAGTATGGTGATGAAGATAATAGCATGGTTACTGATAATCATAGCTACCACATTTAAAATGGTAGAACGGCTACATTCACATACTGTCAGCACAGAAATTATAAACCCCTGACTTGGCGGCTCTACTGTATTTACAAAACAAATGCTAAAAAATATCTAATCACATATTCATATTCAGTGTTTAATCTACTTTATAACAGTACCACAGGTTTTTAATTTTTATTCTACGTGTTAATATGTAAGTGAGTTATAAGTAAAAAAACACGGTTTTCACGCATCTTTTTAAAACTTATGACTTTAAACAAACGTATTCGACATTAATTTTTTTCTTATTCACCAATTGTAACTAGTACTATTAGGTGTAGAATACTGGAATTTCATGATGAAAAAATAACTTGTTACTACGTTATTAATTTGTTATTAAATTGTTACTACGTAGGTGTAGTTATTTTTGCACTGAAAAGGTTTTTCAAAATATGGTTTGTTTCTATCGATTCTATTTCTCACTAGCAAATTGGAGATCACGTTGTCAATGATAATAGGACTTTAAAAAAATATAAATCAAGAAAATAATTTAAAATGGTTTGGATGTGATGGGGGATGCGTGTTATAAGTAAATGCGGTGATTTTACATTAATTTAAATCCATTGAAATCGATCAATTGAAAGTGATTTTAAAATGATTTAAATCAATTTCAAAGCAAAGTATTACTTTTTATATGCTTAAGTAAATCTTAAACATATAAAAAGTAATGTATCGTGCCTATATGGCTTTACATTTTGATAAATAATAATAAATATAATAAATAATAAATATGTTTATTGCTTAAAACAATATATAATTGTATGGCAATCGTCATAGTTAATATTTATAGCTAAAAATTTCCATTCATACTAACATGAAAATCTCATTCGAACATACAATTTATTTTTCATACAGGCTCCCTTTTATTCGGATTATCCCAGTCTAGCCCCTAGTCAGTCAGCCAATTAGATCGCCCATTCATGTGCCATGAACTCGTCGGTAATGTAGAAAGCATTATTAATCAGAAACGTTTTCAGACGAGTTTTGAATACCTTGGGCGTTGTGGCACTTTTGATTGCATTAGGCAACCTTTTGACAAAATGAACTTCCGCCTGGGAAGGCAGTCGTTCATGGACCACCGTTCTGTGTCTCCCAGTTCGGTAGTCCTCCCTGCCTCTAGTTGGGTATGAGTGTAGGTCGCTACCTCTTACATGTTGGCATTTGGTCCTGAAGAACATGCACGTTTCTAAAATATAGATACAAGGAAGTGTCAGCAGTTTTAGTTGTTTAAACGTTTCTTTGCACGACTCTCTGGGATTTAACTTTGCAATTATTCGAATTGCTTTTTTTTGAAGGACAAAAATTCTTGTCAAAAGAGAGTTTGAGCAAGCCCCCCACAAAACTATCCCCTAAGAAAGATGCGGGTAGATTACTCCATAATATGCCGTCATCAGTATCTGAGTAGGGCAATATTTTGCTAGTTGCCTCAGCACAAAAATGCCTGAAGACAATCTTGAGCATATGCTATCGACGTGACATTCCCAGGTCAAACCACGATCAAGGTGTATCCCAAGGAATTTCGTCGAATGAACTTCTTCGATCTCGGCCTCATCTATCATTACTGCAAGACTATGATCCGAGTCGACTTGTCGTAACCGGAACTGGATGAATGTGGATTTTGCAGAATTTGTTTTGAGGTTGAGCTGATTATACTGTTGAATTGTGCTATTGAGTTCTAAGAAGGACAATTGTTCCAGTTCGTTTTTTGAATTTTCTTTAAACCAGAGAGTCGTGTCATCGGCGTACTGAACGAGTCGCCCGTTGTGCACCGATAAACCAACGTCATTGACGTAGACCAAGAAGAGGAGTGGGCTGAGAATAGCGCCCTGAGGTAACCCGTATCTCAGCAGCTCCTCCCTCGAACTAACATCTGAGATTTTTACAAATTGCCTTCTGTCACTAAGAAACGATTCAAGCCATCAAAGTGGCACTCCTCGTATCCCGTAATGTTCCAATTTACGAATTAGAATGTTGTGGTCCACACAGTCGAAGGCCTTTGATAAGTCTAGAAATACACTTAGTGTCATCTCTCCGCTCTCAATGCCCTCCACTATCATATCGACCAGACGCACTACCCCGTCTGTTGTCGATCTACCACCTTGGAAGCCGAATTGATTGTCAGACAGTAAATCGTGGCTTTCCAAAAAATGTAAACAACGCGTAAGAAAAGCTTTCTCAAAAACCTTACTAAGAACAGGCAGCATTGAAATTGGTCGGTAATTTTGAGGGGACAAGGGATCACCCTTTTTGAAAATTGGGATAACTTTTGCAGTTTTGAGGGGGGTGGGAAAAGTCCCAGAGTGAAATGAAATATTAATCAAGTGTGTTAGTGGTCCTAATAAATGCTTCGAGCACTGTTTGAGGAGCCACGTTGACACATAGCTTGAGTCATTTGACTTCTCAGTTGGAAGGTCTCTCATCACTCTGGCAACTTCCTCCTCATTAACTGGGCTCAGAGCCATGGAGGATATCGGGCTGTGTTTTAAAAAAAGGGATGGCTGGTTTACTGAGGAACTTAGTCCCTGGTCTGAACCAACCGAAGCAAAAAAACTATTGAACACACCAGCGACCTTTAAGGGATCATTGACGTGTTCGTTTCCAATTTTTAGTTCTATCTGTTTGTCTGTCAGTGGTTTCTTATTGTTTATGATGGCCCAAGCGGTTTTCGACACATTTTTTTAAGTGAGCAATCTTTTATTTACGTCATACGCCTTTGCGGCTCTTATGACTTTCCTATAGATCCGTTTATAATTTAGAAAATATTGTTTGAATCTTTCATTTGATGTGTGTTTTTTTATTTCATAGAAGAACAACAATTTTTCTTTTGACACTAGAATACCTTTGGTAATCCATGTGCATTTACTGTGCTTCTTTTTTTGTTGTTTTTTAATTAAGGGACAGCTCACGTTTAGGTGAAAATTGAATGTGTTCAAGAATGTTGAAAATTGCTGCTCAACTGGGTCAATGAAGTTTAGAAAACTCCATCACTCTCTCGAAAGCATAGAGTTAAGGAGTGCTATGTTGTCGGGCCTCGTGACTCTGACTGTTTTTTGTGTAATAGGATTTCGTTGAGATGCGTGACTGTCAATGACAACCAACTGGCCGCAGTGGTCTGATATAGCTGTGTCGACCACAGACACCCTCGCGTCAATTAGGTTTGTCACAACGTTGTCGATGGCTGTCGCTGAACGATCCGTCACCCTCGTGGGAGAATCGATCGACCAGACCAAGCCGAACGACTTCAATAAGTTATCTAGTCGTCTAGTCGTGGCACTGTTAACATCGAGAGTATCGATATTAAAGTCCTCGACGATAACAAAGTCGTTCCGCCTATCCGTCACATCAGACAGCAATTGTTTGAAATTTTGAAAAAACAGATCTTCATTTCCGCTGGGGGATCTATATAACCCGATGATTGTCAGTTGTGAGGTTTTAGTCGTTACTTTCACCAAAGTTATCTCAAAAATTTTGTCTGTTGAATCAGTCAGTCTGTATGGGGTAAAGAGAAATGAATCTTTCGTGAAGTTCTGCAGTGAAAATTAGCTAATTGATAATTTAGAATTTTGAAGTGTTCAATATTGTTGTCATTGAAACCGTGTTCCGAAACGACCAAAATATCGGGATTGAGTTCCTCACACAAGAGAGTGAACTCATCTCCTTTGTTCGTTGCCACCTGAGCGTTTTGGTGCAACAGCGTAATTTTGTTTCCAAAATTTGTTACCTGATTAAAATTTTGTTTCCTGTTTTTTTTGTCGTTTATTTTTTGAACGAGGCTAGGTTTGGAGTCCCTAAAAAATCAAACTTCCGTTTTCAAATCTTGGCATAACTACTGAGTTGACAGTCTTTGGCTTGATTTGAGGCACTGTCTTGGCTGCGTCAGCATAGGTCTGTGTGATAAGGATTACAACGTACGTTTATCTTTAATTGATAAGTAATTAGTTTGACGACCTCTAAAAGCCAAGAAAACGTTGTTTCAGAAAGTTTATAAGAATTTTTTCTTGATTCTGAAATTTATAAAACACTCCCGTCATCTTCGATATAATACGGTACTTTTAGGGGTCTTTGAGAGACTCAAGTGTAAAGTTATTGCACTAGTTAAAATTCCTGGAATTTTTTGTTCTAACTATGTTACTAATTATTAAGACTTATAATAATTTTAAAATGCATATTTTTCACCGAAAGATTAAACGTGAAAGATAATGATGTGATTGGATGTGTCGGCCTCTTCATTTCACAGTAAAACCTGAAAACTCGGGGACACATAATTTCTACTTGTTGTATGCAAAGCCGTGTTATGTCTAGCGTGTGTGCTCTACAAGATCACGTGTGTCGGTGAGCGTGATTGTTACCTTGGCGTGAGTATTGTTGCGTGTGCCGTGCTGCTGTGTCCGGGGGGGGGGGGCACCATCATCTCTCTCCGGCTGCAGGCAAGAGGCAAGCGCTCAGTCAGTAGTCGTCAGTCAACACGCGCAGTCTCAGTACCGGTATCAAGCGTGTGCGTGTGTGCGCAGTGATATCGTGTGCCTTGTGTTATGAGATAAGTTAGTACATGCCTAGTTGTCTAAATAGGAGGTAATTACCGATTGAAGTAGTTTTTGCTAAACAATTAAATATCTTTAAATCAATTAAATGCCTATTGAAACTAGCTGCTTATTTAAACTAATATGTAGTTTTTCCTACTATTGAGGAATATAACAAAAAAGTAGATGGTGGTAGTGCTCGAAATTAGCTTTTTATTTAATTATGCCTTCGGGATAACTGAAACTAGAGTCAACTCTGTAGTTGTAAGGAAATATACGTTTGCTATTCATAAAATTAGAGCCAAGTATATTTTCTTCTTTATTTTGAGATATGAGCTCAATAAAAATTGATACCCTGTACATATTACGTTGTTAATATGTAAATATTTATTTGTAGGCCCTATAGTCAGATAAAATAACATCAAACGAAGGAAAATAACATTTATTGACCCGTATATTAGGCCTAGATCCTAAAATCTAAAAACATAAGTTTTATGTTATCTTCATCAACAAGAACAACAATTTATTATTACGATGGAGGTTAGAATGTAAACATTCTTGTTCCCTAAATAGCCTCGTGACGTTGAAATATATTGAACAGATAAGATCGTGTTATTTCGCGATATAACTGTGAATCAATCATATGAAGAAATAACCATTCTATAACTCCCAAGACGGAGATTCCTGGGCCTAATGAATAGTTTACTGTTCTCTGCCATTGCCAAATCTGATTAGCCAGTCCAAATATTTCTTCTCCAATTAGGTAAAGAATGTTATTTATATCTCAAGATCCGCTCCGTCAAGTCCAGTCCGCCTCTCAAGACGTGTTGTGTTTCTTATGTTCCTTAAATTATTTAACAATTTACTACTTCGCCGTCCAAATCATGAACGGGTAAGTTGTGACGTCTATAAAGAGCTACTGACAAGGATCCTAATGTTAGTCGAGTCATTACATATTTCAGCCAAGAAAGTTTCACTTAGCGTATCCGGGAAGGTTATCTATCTTATTAATGAGCGGATATTCTAGCTGTTCTAGCCCAACATTCCTCGTCCTTGATCTGCCCTTGGTGAGGTCGTTGGGACCCACGTAGCCATCGGAAGAATCTTTATGATTACTTAACAACGATTATAAATATATTAATTCCAATGTTTTTGGTAAATGAATTAAAAGTCACATTTACCGAATAAATTAAGTACAATCGTGGAAAATTGTGTTACAATTGACTGAAATTAGGCACGTAAGATTCCAAGATTCCAAATGCGTGTACGTCAAAATGTTCACTTTCAAAATGTTGTTCGTAAAAAACCACTGAATTAACAATCAACATATTATCATTGGATGACCGACTTACTTACATGAAATATAAGTATTAACGTGGGGATGTATAATGTCTGTGCTTATAAAGTAAGGTTTATATACAAACATTTTAATATTTAGTCATATTTTATAGGACCGAATCTGCTAAAAGGTCAATAAATTTGTGCGCTCCCTTAGTTTGAAGCAATTAATATCAATATTCTCCATGCTATTTTAAACTGATTCGTCACTTTTAAGCTCTTATCAAACCAACGAACAAGATCGACCGGAAGATTAACAGCTGTTCGGCATCCTTGACTGACTGGAGCAACAATCAATCAGCTGACTCCATTACTACTGCCCAGCTGCCAACTGTCCACTTAGCTACGTCTCACTTGATGGACACGTGCAGCAGAGTAAAGTGGCTTTTGTTCTTGATAAGTTTACTACCATATATGGCAGTTTTACTGTTATCTTACTGTATATCTGGCGTTTCCTCCACTTTTGGGATCTTATTTATCATCCCAACCTGACTTCAATAACCTTGACAAACTGTGAGTGGTATCTGTTAGGTATAGATTGTATCCTGGTCATTAAGTGTTGACTTTCTAGCAGATATAGATATATAGGATAAGATAACTAGGTAAACGGCCGGGATGTGTGACAGATAACCAGTTACGACCATCGATGTTTATACATCGATGGTCACGACATCAGAAGAACAAACCGTATTGTAATCACGTATATAACCTACACGCTGGTTCTTGTACATTTATTTGTTCTAAATTTAACCTGCTAACCGATTGCCAAATCTAGACACATTCTTATCAAGTTAAATAATGTTTCTGATATCGCGAAACGTTGATGTACTGCGTGCAGATTAGTTACTATTTAGATTCATCAATATTGAGTGATTTGTTGGGGTCAAAGTAATGTTTTATAATATCCCCTGTCGATTATATCCATTTACACGATTATCTCTCAGCAATACCGTAGTAACTATTGACGATTGATTTAAATAAAGCTCTGACAAATATTCATTTGTTAAAGCGCGGCCATATTTCGTATGTCATAGCTCATATAATCCCGTATGTACAGATTGTTTAAGGACTTATTTTGCCTCTGATATGCTGAAGGATGTGTGAAATATGGGTAGGCCTACGTTAATTTGTGTTGAGTTATTTTTATACCAATGTGTATGGTCTTCACTCACGTCACAACATTTAAACGAGTTAGTTTATTATATATTAGTATTTCTAAAAATGACGTGGTACTTAGTACATAACTAAACATTACACAAGTACCACTTGTTCATTGGCCTATTATCGATCATCCACTCATCGAGAGAGGAAATCTGCTTGGCATTAGTTTATACTTCCAATGTTCAACCTACTTACGATCAATATAAATTTACTTCGCTTATTTCACCTAACATCATGCTACAAAGTCCGACTAGCCATATTACTGTATATCGAACCATATTAAGTCTAATCGAGCTGTAATACTTTTATGGGGAACCGTTTCCCTTCACGAAAAACGCCTAAAACTAGGATTCCATTTCAAGGATCTGGTACGTAGTAATGATAGTTCCTATCAGTTGAAGTGTCGTTTGATTGGTGAGGAACTTTTGTAGTGGACTTTCGGATGAATTTTGTCAAAGAATTAGTACTATTTTAAGTTTTACAGTTAATGTGTAAAATTTAATTTAATAACCTAATATCAACTTATAGTTCACTAGATTGGACCTTTAATAATCATTCACTGTTCACTATAACTCATTGGATAATTGCGTTTTAGCCCGCTGAGGGTAAGAAATGTCCTATCTCGGCTGCACGTCGCTGACCAGCCCTCCCCCCCCCTCCCATTGTTGGGCTATTGACTTCCAGCGGCATTTTAGAAAACAACTATCTTAAATTCTACTATTTGCATCGTGGTGTGGTGAATTTAAAATCAAACAAACAACAGGATTCATTGACTATGAATTGATTCTAAAATACACGTTTTTGTTAAAGTTATTATTTTCAATCACAAACATAATTAATCATGTCGAGTCACTGTGTTTACTCTTCAACGACAATCGCCAGCAGGATACGGCAGTTTGTGGATGTGGTTGTTTGGCCGACCTTTATCTACATTATTCATTTGTCATCACTAAATGTTCAAAGCCTTCATAATTCAACGACACAACAGTTTCTTTTTACAAACGTCTTTGTGTCACATCAATAAATACAAAAAGTGACAATTCAGATTCAGTGTATTGTATCTTACAGTTTTTTTATCTTTATACAGCGGTTCTCAATCTTATTCCAGTTGTGTACCGCTTGACTATATTCTAATAACTATAAAAGTGTAAGTCACTAGAATCTGAGTAGATTTACTAGAATGTTTGGTAAACTAAAATAAAAAAATAAAAAACTTATAGACGTCAAGTACTTCTAAACGGTTAAATATGGCATCTTTATCAACCTGAAGATTGCAAATCGCATACCCTTGGATTGTAGAGTACCTCCTAAAGTTTTACACGTATCCCCAAGGGGCACGCATTCTAAAGTTGGAGAACCACAGTTTTAATAAATATTGAATTAAACTTTGTTTTACGTTTATCATAGTTGAATGTAATTGTATAAAAAAAATACAGAATACATAAGAAAAAACTCAACCAAGAATTCCTATTTTATTGTTTATTGTCTCTTTTCTTTATCTATCGATTTCGTACACAACGTTGTGTGTTCTTTGTAAATAAAGGAGCCATATCTGTAATAAAGTACAGGCTATTTGCAACCTAAGTAAAGGACTTCGGTCCTTGTCCTATGTGGCAGGCAATAAGTCACATAGAGATACTTCTTCTTGTAATTGTAACAAAAACCAGAAATACTAGTTCAATAACAAATTGGGACAGGAATCTGCTGTCTTCTCCCACCTAGGTACGTTCTGACTCGTCCTTTCACGTTGGACTCTACAACAAATTATGTACTAAATTGTATAAACATGTAATTTTTATGTGTATAGGCTTCATCATGCTCTTTTTATGTAGCATTCGTTTTTATATACTGTATATATCATGCGTAATTTTTGACGTTTGTACACTACATTGTATGTGCATACGTCATGTTGTACGTGCATGATCCAGGCCATTTTGGCCATTTATAAGACATTTATTGTGTTCATTTGTATTTTTTAAATTCATAAGCCATTTTATGATTTAAATGATATGCTGTTTGTTTCGTAATTATAACATTGTATTTGTATTTTTAATTTTTATTATTTAGGGCTCTTCATTTTTATTAATGGTAGGCCTATCACTAACCAATAATTGTGTTAGAGCTACGCAATTGTATAGGTGGTATGTTACTTCAACAAAAAGTATATAGTTCAAAAAAGCGAAAAGAAATGAAAAAGAAAACCTACAGCAAAGAAAAAGCTATAGTTTTGGTTAAACTGGTTTAAATACAAATATTATTTTAGTTTTCAATCGGACAATAAGTTTTATTTGGAATTTCCCTAGTCCGGTAGTGTTTCCATTTAGTCGTAAACGACTCCCTTTTACTTTCTTCGAAATTAGTATAATTTTAGAGCATTTTAGTATAATATTTATTTATTTCTCAGCTAGTGCTGTTGGTCAAGACCCAGCTACATATTCTAAATTTATTTTGTTTAATCTCAATCAAAGTCTAGTATATTTTGAAAAAGATAACTTATCAATCTTTAGCTTTTTTCAATATCTGCAGAAACGCCTTGTCACGCCCCCATAATCCACAGGTACTTGGCTTAATTGAACCGGGACTATTGTAATCAAACTATAGTTAATGCCACTTTAATTTTGAAGTTTTAAGTTTCAAACTTAATGTTTGATTTATCAGTCATTATTGTAGCTAACTGATTCGTTCATTCTATAGGCCCTGCATTTATCTATAGTTCACTATTCACTTCAGACTTATAATACCATGTCCAAGTGTGTCAAGAAGTAGTCCCGATTCAGTCGATACAAACCCAGTATAAGTTAGCTACTAAACGGACAAGCGACATATATAAGAACTTTCCGACACTCACTTTCAACCGCTCGCACTTTTCTCGCTGCAGTCCAAGATCAAGTGAGACAAGACCCTGTCAATCTCGTTGACAAAGTCGTCTAAACAATCCGCCTATCTACTATCGACACTGCTAACCGACACACCGGCTAGTCGGTTCGCTTTCACATTGATCCAACACCTTTTAAGGCGCAAATCTGATTGTGAAACAATATGTAACCATTCGCTTTCCCTTTTCGTCTTCTTGGATCAACATGTCACTTATCACTTCTCAACTTGTACGTTATCTGTAATACAAGATATGTACCAAAGTGTAACGTAATTTTTAAACATACTAATTGTAACCGTGCGTGTACAGCCACATTTTATGTACAATATGTATGTATTTCCTGTCAAAAATATCTTATTCTTCGTTCTGTATTTCACTGAAAAGGCGATGCCAAGCATCACGCAATTTATCAATCCTATTTATTTTATAGTGTTTTTACCTATTATTATCCATTACGTGATTCGTACATGTGAATTCTATCACAGGGAGACACAACAGTTATTTTTAAGTGTTTCCCAATTACAAGGTATGTGATCTCCTGATACTATGTCAAAGAATGACTCCATAGTATCAGATAAGGATGTCTAAAAATTACGCAACGAGGTTGTGGAGATCCAAGATGTGAATAGCAATAACGAGATGTGTAGACTACATCCAAGGGGTAATCATGGGATGGATAAAACAACATAGTGGATATTTGATAAATGACACCAAAGAATACATATTTTATTTCTAAAGGAGGTTTAGGATTAATATACTACCAATAAGCCACATGACCAATATTGCGTCCTCAAATAGTGGGGCCTTGCGCATTTCAGTTGGACCGCTGTGAGTCGACGATAGCCCGTAAACAAGTGTTGATTACTGAAGCCACTAGGTACTTCAAGGTTATTGGAACCAGGGTTGGTAGACATGTTTTTATCGTATTATTAACAACAAGTGAACATGTTGCGTACTACTACATACCACAGTTTACTGCACTCATTTCTTTTGTTCGTATGTTATATCATACGAATTCAAGAAACTAACTTCTAATCGAGTTTTTCTTGGAATTTTGATTTTCTTTCGTGCCACTTGTTCTCCAATAGTACAGTTTTAGAATTATTGTCTTCCATGGTGTGCTGTGTTCATTTATTGTGTTCGATTTATTAACCGAATTTCACTCCTAAGCCTTAAATAATATTTTTTCCCAAGATGTTTGATGCCAGTGTTTCCGACTATTATAGCTGATTTCCGACAGTATAATAAGTTTTAACCTGTACAGACATGTAGACTCTGCCAAATCGCAGTTCATGCAGTTTATCATTATCAGGAGTTGGTAATTCTTTCATTATAATTACTTGCTCACGGTTCGACAAACTCCATTCTCATCTTCCACCTTATGCAATGCCAATTTGAACTCTCCATGCGTCCATTCCTTATCTCTTATCACGCCAGGTAATCGTGTATGGTGTTGTGCTCGCCACTGCCGCTCGCCATTCTCCTTTTCTCCATCTTATATGCGGATACTTGTTGGCCGTGAAACTCGCTTCTGAATCTTGTTTTATCACTTTCTCTGTTTGCTTTCCATGCAATAAACTATTAATAATATATTTACCATAGGTCGTACTAACAACTGTAATTTAACATTAGCTTTCTTCTCTTTATTCTTAATCGTTACAAAAAGTCTAGAAAGTACAAAGAAACATTTACTTCGTGATTGTATTGTTTGATACTAAGAGTTTTTTTATCGTATAGAAACAATTAATTTTTATTTATTGCAGTAACCATCCCATTTCTGCTATTATCCTTAAACGTCGCGAATTTATCATAACAGGGAGTTTCTTGTAGTAAGTTGTTAAGTGTTACAGAGAACTTAATAGCCATTTACTCATAAATCAGACTTAATTTAAAAATGTATTTATTTATTACATATTTCTAATTCATGTGTTTGGAATATTTAAACCATATCTTGAATAATTAATTTTTGTATATTAAAAAGAGACAGGTCCAACTTCATAAACAGTTAATACATTTTTATACGGAATCTTGTGTAAAGGTGTAAAGACCGTTCCGTCTTTTTTCAGTCCACTTCATCCGTACTTTCCCCTTGGTTGAGATTTCTAAGAACCATTTTTTTCTATCATTGTACGAGTATGGGTGGGCGGGTGGTTGGTATTGGAAGAACATACTGCTGCAAATCCGACCTTAAAAGATAAATCGTTTTAAAAATGACACTCGTTACTGTTTTAAAAACGGCTTAATAATAATAATATAGACGGCTTAATATTATTTTCTTGGCTCATATTGGGAGAGTTAATATTTTTAATGCTCACTGGACGGACTTACGAAATAATATTTTAGGATAGTTTGTTACTCTTTACGTCCATTTTTTCTATCTTCCAGAACATATTAAACATGTTTCAAACTTTTGTTGCCACTAACTAACTATTTATTGAATTTATATTTTAGATAGACAAAAATATCAACAAATAATGGATAGTGTTACTTTTATTGCTATTTACAAATCAGTCACTTCGATCTAAAATAATCTAAAATCTATTAAATTATAACTGGAATCTGTACTTATTTCTTGTAACTACATTGGCTTTGAATGATTGTGGGTTTTTACTTTAGTTATTGCATTATTTAACTGTAGATATGTTTCGAAATAGGAAAGGCAAAGTAAAACAACTTTATTGGGGCAGATACAAACTCTAAATAACGTCAAAATAATACAATGAAACTTGTATGCTAAATAAAAGTGAACTTAATCTAAAGTAATCTTAACTTAATCTAATGTTCCAAAAGGTCCTTACGCTGTAATGACACCGAGCAACCAAAATATTTCGAACCATTCTTTCGAATGTCTTTGTGTCTTCTTGTGGCAGCATTACACCATTATAATGTAGTTGTTTCTTGAGAAAGGAAGTTTTGTAAACGGAAATGCCAATGTTATCAGTGGTGTGAAGGTTGTGGTGATTAAATGGTATTTCCTCTCTAAATATCTGAAAATTCCAGCGGACAAAGAGAAGTGTGTAGAATAGGTAAATGGAAATGTTAGAAGGTTAAAAGTAACCTATATGAGTAACGGTGAGGTTTTTTATGGACGATTCTAATAACTCTTTTTTGTATTTTAAATAAATGAATGGGAAAAGACTCATGACCCCAAATTTGAACACCATAAGTAAGGAAATGATAAATGAGTCCATAATAAGCAGTTAATTAGAACTTTTGAGTCAGAAAATGTTGACAAGTATCTTCATACAAACATTCCGGGAGAATTTTTTTTATAATGGTGTCGTTATGGAAATGGAAATTGAAATTATTGCCGAGGTTGATTCTCAAAAATTTGACAACTAAACATGTTTCAATGTCCTCATTCCCAATAAGAAATTTGATATCATTTTCACAGGGTGTGTTTCTGATTTTAAAATTTACTATTTGGGTCTTTTCTTTGTTGACAACGAGCCGATTCTGTTCGAACCATAGGAGCCATTCATTTGCTTCCTCACTTGCTATGGTCCTAGTTCTTTAATGTTTTCAGCAGAAGTCGCCATAGATGTGTCATCCGCAAAAAGACTTACTTTAAAATGTGACAAATGATAGAGGTAAATCATTGATGAATAGACGGAAGAGCACAGGTCCAAGCACAGAGCCTTGCGACATTCTTTTAGAAGTGATGGATTCACAGGACAGTGCAATCCTCAAACAACCATATTCATCGGTATATAGAATGTGCGCAACTTGACTACGGCCACGAATAAATGTTGCGAGCCAAGAATTGCTAATCCCTCTGATTGTTCAAGTTTGTGAAAAATTTGTCATGATCTACAAGATCGAGGGCTTTTGATAGATCAAAGAACATACCAGCAACATAACTGTCAGAATCAAGAGCATTCACGATAGATGAGACAAGAGAATGTATGGCAACAATAGTAGATCTTTCCTTAGTAAATCCAAATTGGCTTGGAGATAGAATGCTACTTTTTCCATTAAAGATAGAACCCTATTCAAATAAATACGTTCAAACACTTTAGGGAAGGAAGAATTAAGGAATATTGGTCGGTAATTATTGCAGTTCTCCTTTGCTCCCTCTTTAGGTAAAGTTTTGACAAAAGCAGCTTTTAGAATATATGGAAACTCTCCCGGTTCGAAGGACAGGTTGATCAAATGAGAGAGGATATGACAACGGACCAGTTACTTGTCTTAATAATCTTGGAGAATTTAATGAACACACGTGGAAAACAGATGATCGTTGACCTCATTACAAGTGCAGTTCTGAGTCATTAAACAGCTTCAAATTGTACCTTTGTCAGAAATAAGACAAAGTATCCAAACAAGTCTGATAACTGATACAGTTTGTACCTTTAACTAGGAAAGCACCTTTGCTAGTTATAAGTTGTTAATTGTTTCAAGTGTGTATCATCAAACTTCAGACTTAACTGTGCAGGTAATAGCCGAGGAAGACAGTTGCACCGGTATATTGAAGGCACGCCATCACAGGCCATTACGGGCAATTACAAGATATTCCAAGGTTGTTATGTAGTTATTTGCCGTGACAATATTCGGACAATGTCGATTAACTGTGACTCCCTCCTGCCTCATGCGTCACCGCACTTCATCAAGCACACTTCCTCATCCCTCCCCCCCACACACGTCAGTCAATATGATGTCTTCATTGTGCATCAACAGCTGGCCTTGAGTGTCCTACATCTTCTCTAGTTTTATTATATACTATGTTTTATTATATTAGTTCATTATACTAGTACTAAATACATTTTGAGTTAAATTGTATTCGGCCTAAAAACTATTGCCTCGAACTTTTTTTACCTAAATGAGGCCTTTGAGACAGTGAATCATGAATTATTGTTATTGGAACTACATTCTATGAAATGGATAGTCTCTTGCATAACGGATTGCAGGCAGTATGTAGAGGTATTGGCTACGGATAACTCGGGCCACACATATCCGTATGTCTCGTCACTGTCCACAATTGTCGAAGGAGTCCGCAGGGTTCTGTCCTGATACCCCTGCTGTTTCTTATTTTTACTGACAACATACCCAAAAGTATTCAGAGGCAACATCGGCTTATTTGCGGGCACACGACGTTTTGTCTGAAGTTAAGTAAATTTCGTATGACTTTTACTGGGGAGAGATGACTAATTAAGACACAGTTCCCCTCACCTGCATAGACGAGCCCGTTTTGTTTTGTAGGCTTGTTGCACCACCGGATTCTTCCGAACCACGGGTCGTTTTCAGCGCCAAGTGCCAATAGAACTGAATTGTAATTGAAGTTCTTTTTTAATCCAACACTTTACTTTTTACTCTACTGCCTCTGCATACTTTAACTAAATATTAGCAAAAAAAAATGTCTTACTTTGATACAATGAAAGCCAAGGTCCTGTCGTATTGTCAGATGAACATTTTTTAGAAACCACAGATCATATTTATTTCCTTTGTATATAACTGGATAAAAACATAAATTTTCGTCTATATACAGTATTGATTTAATATGAACGGAAAAAGAGCGCAGTAATCTTTCTGCTATGGACATTGGTGGACCTATAAGTTCTGCTGACGGCCCACTGAGGAGTCCTCTATCAACAAATGTCCATTGGTGGACCTATAAGTTCTGCTGACGGCCCACTGAGGAGTCCTCTATCAACAAATGTCCATTGGTGGACCTATAAGTTCTGCTGACGGCCCACTGAGGAGTCCTCTATCAACATTGGTGGACTTATAAGTTCTGCTGACGGCCCACTGAGGAGTCCTCTATCAACAAATGTCCATTGGTGGACTTATAAGTTCTGCTGACGGCCCACTGAGGAGTCCTCTATCAACATTGGTGGACCTATAAGTTCTGCTGACGGCCCACTGAGGAGTCCTCTATCAACAAATGTCCATTGGTGGAGCTATAAGTTCTGCTGACGGCCCACTGAGGAGTCCTCTATCAACATTGGTGGACCTATAAGTTCTGCTGACGGCCCACTGAGGAGTCCTCTATCAACAAATGTCCATTGGTGGACCTATAAGTTCTGCTGACGGCCCACTGAGGAGTCCTCTATCAACATTGGTAGACCTATAAGTTCTGCTGACGGCCCACTGAGAAGTCCTCTATTAACAAATATCATACATGTGCTGTCAAATTCACAACAGACTAATGAATTTTTTCCCACTATCTGCGTTCAAGTAGTAAGTTTTTTTAGCAGTACTTTCGATTTTTTAGCAGTAGGCCTACTATTCTGCAAGGTAGTTTTTAGGTCCTTTATTTTATGTTATGCGTGTCATTTAAAAAAATTACCCACTTTTATTGTAACATCAGCATTGCTTCACTGATGAATGGTTCTTAATAATCTTTTTTCTTGCTATGAAAAGTTTCGTTTGTAAACGTTACATGTTTAATAGTACACAAAGTTTTAGCTGTAACATACAAGGCCTATTTTGTTCATCAGTATTTTCAGTGCGTCAGTGAACCGATCTCTCGCACACTTGGTGCTATCAAAGTCCTCAGCCCGGTTCGACCAACCTCCACTGGCAGTAACCCAGACCTTGGCCTTCACCATTTGCATAAAATTGTGCAGCGACCCCAATACACCGGAGTGCAGAGACATTACCGCCATCTTGCCTTCGCCGAGTGGGTGCCATCCGATTGCTTTCCTTACAACAGATACAGTTTGAAATGTTATGTAATTTTGACTGTATTAATTACAATGTTTACTATCCTGGTGAGACATACGTGAGGCCTGCATACGTTGAGACTTGTCTCGAGACAGATCTCATTAACCAGGTCTCGCCTTGTGTAGGGATGGTCTCAGGCTGGTTATATGCAACGCGACAGATCCTGCGTCCCTTGCAATTAATACAGAACTATAAATGTGTCTTCATTGTGCCTAGTTCTATTGAATTAAATTGGAGCATTTAAGCACTAACGCGCGTCAATTTGTGTCACCTGAAAAACGTGCGTTTTCTAGATACCCGCGACAGTTTTAAAGAGCGCGCGTTCCAAAAGTGTCGCTCCTTCGCACTAAATGCATAGAATCAAATGGATGCATTTATGCAGTGCGTTCGGCGTCCCGCGACAGAGTTAGGGCAGATCTTCGCTCTTCTTAGAATCGAGGATATATGTTTAAAATAGAGGATGTAATTAAATATTTAGTATTAACTTAAATGGATGGCCGTGAACTAAAAAACACGCTAGACCAAGCTAGGTCTTGCGTTCGTTGCCGTGATCACGCGAGATGAGCCTACGTCAATATTCTGGAACGCACTGCATAAAACCATCCGTAGGGCCGAGTCGGCTGTTCTGCTACACTGCCAGTTCAGTCAGTTTGCCTTGTGATATTCGTGACTTTCATTTTTTTGAGTGTATAGTGTAATTCTAATTAATTGCACAAGTTGTTGTTATTTTTTATGTACAGTACTATGATAAATGCACTGTTGTGATTTATAAACTTGTTGTGTCTTATATTAATTTAAAAGTTAACACGATTGAAAAAAAGTTACCGAGTTCCAAAACCTTCTTTTTTTGTTAAGAGAGGTTTTGGAGCAACAAATATGCCACCTCTAATAAAAACTTGCTCAGGAATGTAAAACTCCAGAGAACATAATTCACCGGATTCTGTGCTACACTGATGTCTCAGTAAGTGATCTCTGAGTGTGTAGTGTATTCCAGACAAAGAAAATGTGTAGGCCGTTTAACTTACGGAAGTTTTTTTAAAACGGGGGAATGCCTCACTAAAATATACATAATTTTTTCTTTTATTTACTAGCAATAGATTTTTATATTCGAAAAATAAATTAATATAATCAAATGTGATTGTCTTTAGTGATTTATTTTGCTAGAGTAACAATCTAGAATCAATAATATAATACAGAAATGTGTACTAGCAAAGAGGACTTAATAAGTTTCCAATTATGAAGTGATGGGATTTTCGGCAAGTGTGTTTGAGAGTCGTCAAGTGAGCAACCCAATAACAGTGCGAATAGGGTCCTTCTGTAGTCCTGGTATGGATGGAATGGATGGGAGGGACTGTCGTTCGAGTGGACTATGTGCAGGACGGATGGAAGAGTTGCCAACAGCCGTGTTATTTGTATCTAATAAAATCGACAGAATATTTCGTGTACATTGGTAGATGGTGGTATAAAGTTATTCGTACATGGGATGTAAAAACAGTACAAACAATTTGTGTTTTCGTCGAAAAATTCTATCAACATCTTAAGCTCAAATTGTTCCTAACCTACAATGCAACTGATGGCCTAGAAGAAAAGTTCATATTGCAGAATAGAGACCGTCGAATCTGTGACGTTGGAAATAAAAATTTTATCGGCCGCATTGCAGTAAAAGTTATTTTATAATCTATTATTTTGTTGTATTCTATTTAATATGCATAGTAGCTGACAGAGATTTTGCCGAGAGAATTATGAGTACGAAAGATAACCGTGTGAAAGTTAGTAAACTGTCCAATTCTGCTGTATGTTTAACACGACTACACAGTTTGGTCAAATTCCTGTAGCTGTGAACTGTAGTAAATCTGCTTATTCTGTGGTACTGCTGATACTGATAGGAGGCTTTCTTTCCTTCCAATTGACTGAATACCTAAGTTATTTTGTTAGTAATACTAATGAAAATAGTTGGGTGGGAGTAGCAGCTGAAGGAATATGACCCACAGTTCAACGAATCTCTACAATCTTATGCCGTATTAATATTGTGGTTTTGACGCACCCGCCCGCCCATACACGATCAGTGGTATACACTGTACTACACAAACGTTAACTTTAAATACTTAATTATATAAAGTTAATTGCAAATTAATTGACAATCTAAACGTCAGATTGAGGATTGTACGAGTAATTAGCGAGTTGCAGTTTCGATGGGAGGCTCGTGATAAGTGTGCGAGCTGCCGGACAGGACACGTCGCTATCAAGGATCGGCGCCGCGCACGCCGCTGGTATCCACTATCAGATCTCCCTGACTAGAAGGGCATTGGAATGACTCAATCCACATCGTAATAGCTCATGACCTTTCTTTACACCATTTAATATACATTTATTTTGCGAATTAAATTTATTTTGTTCAGCTACCCTTTGTAAACTGTATGAAACAAATGCCGTGAAACTGTGTAAATTGATTGACTTTACGTGGGCAATATTTGTGCTAAATGGTTTACCTTTCCCTAAACACTACACTGTGTTCGTAAAAGTGTTGCCAACGGACAGGAGTAAATAATGAACTGAAACTAGAAAGGGAAAATAAATAGGCAATTCAAATGATTAACCTAAAACCGTATTTTTTATTCAATGCTACTCCTCCTTATTAATTTTAATGTTTTAAAGCAAAAAATAAACCTACTTTACAGTTGCTATTTTCTTATTAAATAAAATTAATCGATATAAGCCTATTGTATAACATTTAGAAACTCTTACTACTCCAAATTGATTTTAATACAATTAGAAAATCTTTTCAGATAGTATAAAAAATCTAGTGAGATGAGACAAAATGCAACAAAGATGTTTTTTAATGGAAGTGATACGTTTAATATACCTAAAGTAACTTAACCTATCTGATCCTACGAAACTAACCGAACATAACCTAATCGCTCTCAACTAGCTTAATCAGGCAAAGAAAAATACCTACAAGAAAAAATGTCAGTCATTCACGCCTACTGGCCTCCTGAGAAAGAAGCTTGTATTTATATTTGACTGCAATTGCTAATGCGTTACAGTAAAGATACAGTTTTAATAATAATAAGTGTACTTAATTGTTTTGTTGTCTTCTGTATTGTTGATCATAAAATTGACACTGATTTTATAACGATATTGCAACGATGTTATTTATTACATGAGTGCAATAATGTTTTCCCCGTTCTCTGTGTTGTACCTCTGTCTATCCAACAAGAGAGGTTTCTCCGAAAATCCAGTTGTTATATTGCAATTATATTACATAAACATCGCACAACGGTTATAGACCGGCTGAGACGTGACTAATCGATTCACTAGTAGTGTTGGCAACCCTGGACAGTAGCGGGTGAGGTGAGAAATAGTTCATGTCGCAATAACAACTAGTAGTGACTGTGGGGCCGGACGGGTTGGGGAAACCGAAAAGTACACACTGTCCGTGACCGCAGCTTACAGCTTGCCATTTGTTGAATGTCGACCCTCTTACATGTAATGGCATGGCCACATGAGGTGATAGATCGGTCTACACACCATGTCAAATGTATTGTGTGTAACTAAGCTCCCAACTGCTGTTTTCGGTTTGATCTTGTTTGTGTGTTTACATATTTGATAAAAACATAAGATAATACATTTTCGTTGGGTGTGTACATTGTACATAATTACGAGAAAGAATGTAATATTAGTCGAGCTTATTGTTCATGGATAGTGGGATCACAATTTAGATTCAAGTCACTTAAATTCCTTAGTATAATTGCTTTACAACCACTATTTGTACTTTATGAATGGAGATTTGTTTCGCAACTCTGACCAAATAAATCAAATTGTACATTTCTCTAAAAGATCCATGTTTTACCCTTTCTATTTGATCAAACCGTTGTATATTTCATGAACAGCTTAGATTCACAGATAAATCAGTGAAAATAAGAGTGGGTACCTTCAGATAATTTTATTGTTCCTAATACTGTAGTTGTATGTCTACGTTTTTACGGTATACAACGGCGGATACACAAATATTCTACAGTAAATTACCAAAAGTACGATTTAGTTGATTTTCAAATTATTTCATTTACGTAATACTTGGTTCCTAGAATCTGTAATTACGAAGCACATCGTGTAGTATAATTATTATAAAACATTGAAGTAGATATGGACATTCAATGTTCTACGTGTATATCCTGTGAAATTCGTGCTGTTTGCTTCATATTATTTGTCTTTGTGTTGTATCTGGATAGTTTTATCTTTCTTTTTTTCTTATCATAGTAAAATATGCTCGAATAAAGACATTTTATGAACCACAATCAGCTAAACAACTTTCGGCAAGAAGAAAGTATTCATATCTGGCGTTAAAGAGTTTCCTTTTTCGATGCAAATAGCAACAACAATGATATCTTTGGATCGGAAACTGGCCTGTAAGTAAGTGACCGTTGGTTCTCCTCACGACACCATGGAGAAAGGTCTTTGTGTTGTGGGAACGGCGAAAGCGACAAGGTCAAATTGTTATTAGGTAAATTGTATCTTCGATCACTATTTTTTGCGCCAAATCACTTAGATTATTGAAAGGAAAGGAACATAAATACTCTTAAACACGAGAAAAACAAAGCAACTTACTTTGAGAGCATTTGAAAATACGAATAAAATTTAATGTGTACTATTTCGTTAATATTCTGTTAAATCGTGTGAAAAAACATCAGAGTTCTAAGAAAGTAAGGATAACTTAGTTGAAGTTCACAGAATTGTTGCAAAATTATAAACCAGTTTGTTTTTTAGAGTAATCTAATTATGCTAAAAATTGTACACGTAGTTATTGATTTTAAAGAAAGTAAGCAATTCGTTAATTAATTGTTGTGATATTTTAAACTAATCTTACCACTAATACTGATACTATACAAAGTGGTGTTGACGCCAGTATTACCTACCATTAGACATTAGACTGTAATATTTTCAAGCGAAGTTGAGGCCGGATAATGTCAAATTATACTCAAAAAAGAAGAGACTCGATAAAATTACGTTTTCCTAAAAGACGTACAGTAGATGAATAATCCCAAATAAAGTTAATCTCGGGAGAGGGTCAGCTAGTTATTAAAATCTCAGATAAATGACATTTTGCAATTAGGCTTATGCACCTATAACCAATTGGGGTACCATGTTCTGTCTACCGTCAAGTGTCAATCTATGCGGGGCCTTGCCGCTTCCTGCACCCATTGAGTTCGTAACGGTTCACAGGTGGCTACCCTGTTGATCCATTCAGGGGGGTGTGGCGTACTGCTCATCTAATTAATGGGCTTGCGCAGACTATGAAAAAACCACCCCTTTGGTTCTGATCTAGACGTATATAAATATATCTCAAATTTCCTAAATACAAGTTGTATAATATGTGAAACTCCGTGAACATTATAGATTCTTACGATACAATCATTGAGATATGGATTGAGAATGAATGTTGATGAGAGATTACGTTTCTATGTCTCATTAATTCTTGTAAAAGACGCCATTTACTGATGCATTTTCAATTAAATGATCTAATTAATTGCATAAAAATATAAACGAATTGATGTCAACGAGCCCAATTTAACCGTCTTTCAATTTGTATTACTCTGACTCAAAAAATCGAATATATCTCTAACATAGCGCAAGGTTATTGCCCAACTACGTACTCCAAGTATATTACCCCCACCACTTCTATTCTCCAAGTATGTCAATGGCTTTAACCCGAGGGTTCCGACGTTATCACACAGCGTCAAGCAACACGAGCGTGGCTGTTCCTTGGATGGTGACCGTCTGAGCGATCCCGCCCTTGCACTCAGCCTGCTTACCCGGTCACTGATGGTGGTTCAGAAGTCAACATTTTAAGCCGTTGGTCCCCACGTTGTATGGGGTGTTAACTTTCAAGCCGTTGGTCCCCACGTTGTATAGAGTGGGCTTCTTAGCCCTAACATCGCCTGGTAAAATTAGACATCCTTAAACTTTTAAGCCGTTGGTCCCCACGTTGTATAGAGTGGGCTTCTTAGCCCTAACATCGCCTGGTAAAATTAGACATCCTTTAACTTTTAAGCCGTTGGTCCCCACGTTGTATAGAGTGGGCTTCTTAGCCCTAACATCGCCTGGTAAAATTAGACATCCTTTAACTTTTAAGCCGTTGGTCCCCACGTTGTATAGAGTGGGCTTCTTAGCCCTAACATCGCCTGGTAAAATTAGACATCCTTTAACTTTTAAGCCGTTGGTCCCCACGTTGTATAGAGTGGGCTTCTTAGCCCTAACATCGCCTGGTAAAATTAGACATCTTTTAACTTTTAAGCCGTTGGTCCCCACGTTGTATAGAGTGGGCTTCTTAGCCCTAACATCGCCTGGTAAAATTAGACATCTTTTAACTTTTAAGCCGTTGGTCCCCACGTTGTATAGAGAGGGCTTCTTAGCCCTAACATCGCCTGGTAAAATTAGACATCCTTTAACTTTTAAGCCGTTGGTCCCCACGTTGTATAGAGAGGGCTTCTTAGCCCTAACATCGCCTGGTAAAATTAGACATCCTTTAACTTTTAAGCGGTTGGTCCCCACGTTGTATAGAGTGGGCTTCTTAGCCCTAACATCGCCTGGTAAAATTAGAAATCCTTTAACTTTTAAGCCGTTGGTCACCACGTTGTATAGAGTGGGCTTCTTAGCCCTAACATCGCCTGGTAAAATTAGACATCCTTTAACTTTTAAGCCGTTGGTCCCCACGTTGTATAGAGTGGGCTTCTTAGCCCTAACATCGCCTGGTAAAATTAGACATCCTTTAACTTTTAAGCCGTTGGTCCCCACGTTGTATAGAGTGGGCTTCTTAGCCCTAACATCGCCTGGTAAAATTAGACATCCTTTAACTTTTAAGCCGTTGGTCCCCACGTTGTATAGAGTGGGCTTCTTAGCCCTTACATCGCCTGGTAAAATTAGACATCCTTTAACTTTTAAGCCGTTGGTCCCCACGTTGTATAGAGTGGGCTTCTTAGCCCTAACATCGCCTGGTAAAATTAGACATCCTTTAACTTTTTAACCACTTCGCTTCCATAACTACGATTCTTTAGGCATATTTCTCCAGCTATGCTGCTCCAACTAGGCTACAACTGAGCTACTCTAACTACACTTTACATCTGTGTTTGTTTTTGTCCTCAAGATGCCAGAATTCAAGTGTTATTTTTAACATATTTCTAGTTAAAAAATTAAATTTAGATAAATGTGTTGTTTTGTGACGTAACGGGAATTTTGGTTCTTAGTGTTCCTCTTTCTCCTAATGACCTCCCCGCTATTTCTGTCTATTCATACCTAGTAATTAATTACGTAAGCATAAACTTTCCGTGGTATCCTTACTCGCGGATTGAAACGCCTCTGATGGTTTACCATTAAAGATTTTCCTGTCTCATCTCCAATGAGGTAGCACAATTTAGTTACTTAAAAATACATTAATAATTCTATTTTTAATTATTTTTCAATCAAATCAGTTTTTGACTGCAGTACAAGACGTATATGCATTGCAAAAGTCAAACTATTATATACCTATCATCATTGTAGGTGTTTGGGTGGACGATTAATTCAATGCGTATAGGTGGGTGGGAAGGTCATCAATGAACGTGTATGGGTAGAAGGGTGGGTCAATATCACTGTGCGTGAGTGGGTGGGTAAGTCACAACAAAGGATTTCCCATAAGCATAATATAACATAACAACTTTGGAGATCGTGTGATTGGAGTCGTACAGTGAATTCGAAAGATTCAATTACTATTCACATTAATATGCAAAATAAAGAAAAAATGTCATTAAAAAATTACAATCCTTTATCCATAAAACGCGAACAAGGAAGAGTAACCGAATGACAAACTGTTTTAACTCTAGTTTAAGGTTATCTGGCGTAAGAAGGCTCGACACATAAAGATAGTTAGGCTATTATAACAATGTTCATACAAAAATCTCATTTTATTTACTTAGATCGATAAATCATACATTTTGACATTTTCAGTTCTGGAAAATATTCGTAATTTAAAAAAAAAATATTAGGTTACCTGTCATAATTACCTTGAATACCAACTACTTAATCCGATGTCGTACAGAAATCAACGCCATTTTATGGGTTACTCGGTGTAAACAAATATATGAAATACTGATGTAAACAAGCAGAAAATACACTATTAGGCCATTAATAACAAAAACTTGTGAAGTCCATACTGAATAATTTTTCTTTTAAAATCATATTAGAACGTTCTTAACATTTTTTACGGTTCAAGTTTTTCATAACGGACTTTAATTTTATCGTTAGGGTAAGTGCAGGTCTCTTTTAGTTGTTTTCCTAACTAAAAAGCACAAAAACTTAACTTTCACATTAGATCTGTGGTTCAATGCATATACGAACATGGGTGTAATATAAATGTTACGTCCAGTTAATGTTTTAACATGCGAGTTGTGCACATGTATTGAACCACAGGCCTAGGGTTGAACATCACTCATTTAACGTTGTTTTACGACAGCAATCAGTTGTGGATGACATTCATTGAAGGCATGTATTGAGTGACAAGTGTCATGTGACATTACTCATGACTCAGCTGTCAGACCAGGAGATGAAGTTCACCGCAAGTAGCCGCAGGGAATCTTATTCATTGGCCAGAAGAAGGTAATCAACTTATCATTATTTATATTTAGAGGTTTATTATTATTCCATTGGAGCAAATCTATTTTATTACATTCATTTTGTCATTATTGTATCGAACCTTACTAACATATGAACTTTGACAGTCTTGTTGTTATACAGTATAATTGGTTAGTGCTTTAATATAATAATCTATGTTTACTATTAATTTATGTCGCAATGATGACAGATAAAATAATAAACGTTTTTGTTTACCGACCCATATGACTAAAGATTTTTTTACCAATCAAAATAAATGGTTTCAAAGAATTGGCTCAAACTTTCCCCCATATTAAACATTAAAAAATCAAAACTTAAATAATTATCAGTTTGATCCCAAAATATGTTTTTTGTCATAACTAAAAAACTAGTCAAGTTAGAGACATGCCGGTTTTACTAACATATTTTAAATTGTAATTCACACCTTTCCTGAAAATTTAGTCAAAATTGTCAGAGCGGTTATTGAGAAAATTCCATTTTTGTATGTTTTTGGCCCAAACATTTTTTAAAAAACTAAAATTTCGAAAAAGCGAAACAATGGTCTGGAGATATTGGCTAAATACACCTACATACCAAATTTCATAAAAAGTGATCCATCCCTTTGGTCTCCAGCGAACTGCACATACACACTGACATACGCAAAAAAATGTTTTTCGAAGAAACCACTTTTTTGGGTTCAAGGGACCCTAAAATGAATTTTTAGACCAACTTGTAAAAAATACGATCAATACTTTCTCCATGCTAACGCATATATGGGATAAAGTAGAAATAATCACTGAAACCTCATAAATTGATTGCCATACTAATATTTTCACAATTAAGAACTCTCGGAGAAAACTATTGGTACTAGTTTTTAACTAGAAGAAGCACCGAAAGGGACTATTTACCATAATTACACAGCCTAAATAAACATTGACCCAGAAACGGGCAATCTACCAAGTAATAAATATGACATTAACACATCAAAGACACTGCACTGTTCAATTAATTTTACAAATTAAACATATATTCGTTTTAGAATTCAAATAGTATTTTCAATAGTTAAATTACAGTAAGAAAACACGCTAAGGTTATATCACCTTGTGTTTGTTTACAGTACAACATATAATTCACCCACTGCCAATCCAAGTGTTGTTGAGGGAATAGGGCATAGAGTAGGATGCTGGAATGTTTTGGCAAACAGGATAAAATTATCTACAAACTTTCACCAGGCATATCTGGTGTAGCCACATTCTGCAGTTATTGTATTCATACCTTCTATTGAAATGCATAGTTTTGTCATATTATAAGCTGCATTTTTTATTTTGTTAAAATGGGTGCCTGCCCTAAACCGCCAATAATTACTAATAAATAACACTATAAAATATATAAAAGTATATATATATGCATGTATTTTTTTGTAGGCCTAAGTATGGACCTTGCCATTACAATGCCAATCACAAATATGGGCATTGTATATTGTTCCATCATGTACAATGAAACCTGTTTGCTAAATCAATGTTTTACGTGATCCTATTGTGATAGTTAATCAGGGCTGTACATATCTTATACTAACCAGTTTATTACTTTAGTTATGCATATATCTCAAATTTGCTCTATTATTTTTTATAATTATGTAATACGAACAATTGTTCCAATATTTGTCGATAATGTGGCTGCGAAGGAATTGAGAAATATTCAACCATTGAGTTTATGTAAACACAGAATGCTACCACAAATGTTCATATTAAATTAAAAATCTATCGTAGGAAATATGAACAACCGTATAGCCTTGAAAGTGAAGAAAATATGGGTTACTAAAAAGATAAATAATTGTTAAGGCCCACTTACGATAACTTGTGTATTTACTACATCAACATTGCTGATGGAGTGTTTCTGTTGTCGGATTGGGTCATATCTTTTGTCGTCGCGGCGTACTTAATATTGACATAATAATGACTAGTAAACAATTACAGTTACTAGCCCTGAATGTGTTTATACGAACGTATTCCTTGTGTGACAAGCTGAACTTGTACGTACAACTGGTGTTCGATTATTCCTGATGTACAACACGAGGTGCTAACCTACAAACCTACTCGTCGGATATCGGTATGAAAGTAACGTTATTAATGACTTGTATCAACGTATTCCTTGTGTGACAAGCTGAACTTGTACGTACAACTGGTGTTCGATTATTCCTGATGTACAACACGAGGTGCTAACCTACCAACCTACTCGTCGGATATCGGTATGAAAGTAACGTTATTAATGACTTGTATCAACGTATTCCTTGTGTGACAAGTTGAACTCGTGCGTACAACTGGTGTTCGATTATTCCTGATGTACAACACGAGGTGCTAACCTACCAACCTACTCGTCGGATATCGGTATGAAAGTAACGTTATTAATGACTTGTATCAACGTATTCCTTGTGTGACAAGTTGAACTCGTACGTACAACTGGTGTTCGATTATTCCTTATGTACAACACGAGGTGCTAACCTACAAACCTACTCGTCGGATATCGGTATGAAAGTAACGTTATTAATGACTTGTATCAACGTATTCCTTGTGTGACAAGTTGAACTCGTACGAACAACTGGTGTTCGATTATTCCTGATGTACAACACGAGGTGTTAACCTACAAACCTACTCGTCGGATATCGGTATGAAAGTAACGTTATTAATGACTTGTATCAACGTATTCCTTGTGTGACAAGCTGAACTCGTACGAACAACTGGTGTTCGATTATTCCTGATATACAACACGAGGTGCTAACCTACCAACCTACTCGTCGGATATCGGTATGAAAGTAACGTTATTAATGACTTGTATCAACGTATTCCTTGTGTGACAAGTTGAACTCGTACGTACAACTGGTGTTCGATTATTCCTTATGTACAACACGAGGTGCTAACCTACAAACCTACTCGTCGGATATCGGTATGAAAGTAACGTTATTAATGACTTGTATCAACGTATTCCTTGTGTGACAAGTTGAACTCGTACGTACAACTGGTGTTCGATTATTCCTTATGTACAACACGAGGTGCTAACCTACAAACCTACTCGTCGGATATCGGTATGAAAGTAACGTTATTAATGACTTGTATCAACGTATTCCTTGTGTGACAAGTTGAACTCGTACGAACAACTGGTGTTCGATTATTCCTGATGTACAACACGAGGTGCTAACCTACAAACCTACTCGTCGGATATCAGTATGAAAGTAACGTTATTAATGACTTGTATCAACGTATTCCTTGTGTGACAAGTTGAACTCGTACGAACAACTGGTGTTCGATTATTCCTTATGTACAACACGAGGTGCTAACCTACAAACCTACTCGTCGGATATCGGTATGAAAGTAACGTTATTAATGACTTGTATCAACGTATTCCTTGTGTGACAAGTTGAACTCGTACGAACAACTGGTGTTCGATTATTCCTGATGTACAACACGAGGTGCTAACCTACCAACCTACTCGTCGGATATCGGTATGAAAGTAACGTTATTAATGACTTGTATCAACGTATTCCTTGTGTGACAAGTTGAACTCGTACGAACAACTGGTGTTCGATTATTCCTGATGTACAACACGAGGTGCTAACCTACAAACCTACTCGTCGGATATCGGTATGAAAGTAACGTTATTAATGACTTGATTGTAGGCTTCCGAACCGCATTCCTAGGCGATATGCAAATCGAATTAATTTAGATAGACTGTTCGAGTAGATAGCATCAGTTTTATAATCTAAAATGACTTAGAGACTATAAATTTCTCATCTTAAAGTATCCAGCTGACATCGTTAAATCTTCTCTCTAATTCAAGCAAGATTTTATTTCTTCAAAATGCAAGTTTTTAGAGATATGTACATTTTCCATGTGTTTCTATGTACAGTAAATTAAATCCAATAACAGGATCCAATCTCGCTGCTAACACGTATATTCTTTACAAATGTACATCCATTTTAATGTCCAAATTAATGTTATAACTAATTAAATCAACTTAATATTGATCTCACCTAGCAAAATAAAAAATATTGTTTACCTAAACTTAATAACAAATTAAGTTATTTCATAATTCATTTATCAAATTAATATTTTTTTAAATCTGTACAGCCACAATTACGATCGATATTTAAGAGTGCAATATTTGATGATTTCTATGTTGAATTGTATAATACCGAAGTGCGACGCCAAAAGGTCGACCTTGATTCTTTTAACTTCTTTTGTATAGTTTAATAATTAGTTGCAGTAAGTAAACATTTCAACCCTCGAGATATCTCCTTTACATGGACGACCCTTCATATCCCACAAGTCTAAGGAACACTTTGTTGGAGGACGACATTGACCAGCGGAGCAGAGGTTTTGTTGAGTTGCTCAACATCCGCTGGAGCTGGAACATTTCCATCTGCCCAACCCTTGGCTACGTTTGTCACTCATGCCTAACCCAGTAACTACGTGTAGGCATATCTCGAGGAGTGCACATTTTTTACCCAGAGCGCTCCAACCAGTCCACACAACCTGTATGGTTTCTGTCCTAACCGCCGGTCCTAAAAGTTGTCTAAACATTCTTATTGTCATGAGTCCGAATCAATTATTACCTTAATTCCATTGTCATAAATATGTTAATGTAATATAAACGTGATATTTATGAGAAAGTTTACGTAATTTTATGACGTCATCCATTGTAAATATAAAACTTGCCACAGTAAAAAATGACCGTTTAATGTAATAAAATTGAATCCAGTGCATCCGATCAGGTATTATTGGTTAATTGAGTTGTTTCGATTCCAAAAATGTTAGAAATTTACTTATCAACCATCCAACAGTTTGTAGTCTTGGTGGGTCTGTGTTGACGGTGTTCATTGTGGAGTCGTAATGAAAAATGCAAATGTAAAACCACAAAAAATACGCAAATTAGGCCTTTAATAACAAGACGTCTTGTGAGTTCCATACTGAAACATTTCTATTTTTAAGTCCTATTAGAACGTTCTGAACATTTCTTGGTGTTCAAGTTTTGCTTAACGCACTTGAATCGTGAAGCTTAATTGTTCATGTTTTCCGAAAACTTGGATTACATCAGACGGCACAGGCAACAGCCGGAGTAGTAGGATGCTAAGTTTTGCCAACCGTACATTATAGCGTACTTCTGTGGAAGTATGTGGTGCAGAGTAGCTGTGCTACTTAGTGTTTTGACTGATGATAATTAGGCCAGTGACGTGGGTGAAGCAATGCGGTCCCACCTGCCAGACCTGCCGTGTTATCAATAAAAACACGTAAAGCGGAGGCGGAGAGATGAGCTGACGGACCGTTCGCTAACCTACTTGTGTCCTGGCCTCAAGGCCCTAGCGGCTGACGGGACACTGATGGATTTTGGATGACCCCAAAATGCCCGAATGTTTGATCAGCATTGAGGTTTGTGGATATGTATTTCTAATTCATGCTGATAAAGAGATGTAAAATTGTTATAATGAGTTCCATAGTGATGAATTGTATTAATACTCTAAACTAGTATTGGAACTAAACTACATCAGTATTTAGCACAGTATGGAAACAGAAGTGGTCCAAGTCGTAAGGGATAGTTGTAATAAGTGTTGATTCGGATTGTATGAGTTACTGTATTTAAATTTCCTATGTTGGTTTAATTGCTTCATGTAAAACTTACATCATGCATTAGAAACTTCTTGTGCTGTCTTAGGGTATGCTCGAGTTGCGACAATTGCTAAAGAGAACTCATAGGATAATCCTAGAGTTGCTACAATCTCCCTGAAGCCTTACCATCAACTTAATCTTTAGTTTTCAAAACTCAAATCACAAATATTCGTTATTTGTTCCACAACAAATTTTTAATTGTGAATTTAAACATAAATAATTGTTAAGTCGTTTAAGGATGTTAAAAAGCATTATATTTATAGCACAATAAAATCGAATTTACAAATAAATCCTAGTAGATTTTATTTAACAAGTTCGGAGATTGACTGAGGCAATCTTTCGATGAATGCAGTGTTACGTAGCCTAGTCCAGAAACCTATACTTTGTCAGATCTGAACTAGTTTTCTCGATAACTGCTCAAGAGAAATTGGAGAACGGACAGAGTGTTCAAGGTTCACAGAGACGATGTTGACATTCCCGTATCAGTTCAGTATACATACATTTATTTCTCTGATATCGTGAGTTCGGCATTTAATGATTTAACAGAGTGATGATGGTTAACACTTGTTGTTGAATACACTATTTCTAGTTGTGGCTAACGGATTCAGTAAAAGTATTCAAAATCCTCTTTAGCACCATTTAAGCAACACTTCTCTAGACATTCATACATTATTCTTCCGTCCTCGCAAGATACACATTCAAGCCTTTACGACCGTCCTATCCTCACAAGGGATACATTCAAGCATTTGCGACTCTCATGCTTCATAATAGACACAACAAATCTGATCTTCCTGTCCTCACAAGGGACACATTCAAGCACTTATGAATCTCCCGTCCTCGCAAGGGACACATTCTAGCCTTTACGACCGTCTTGGCCTCTTAAAGGATACATTCAAGCTATTACGAAGCTCTTATTCTCACAAGAGACATATCCAAGCATTTTCGACCTTTCAGACCATTCATCCATCCTCACTCTATTACCCTCTAGTCCACTGAATGGAAGCAGCCTAGCCTTTACAGCCCATCCTGTATCATCCATTCCATGATCATATGCAAATGTACTAAGCTCCCATTTATTAAACTAACACACATTCTGTTGTAACTTAAATAGTAGGCCTATCACCATTGATACTCCTTTTTAAATAATAAAAAAATCTGTTTTTAAGCTTACAATATATTATAACAACAATATTTTACAAATTCGCCTAAACATAAAACCAGTCAAGAATGACGTGCCGAAGGCGTAGAGGAAGCCCATAACATATACTATATAACGAGACTCTGAGGGTCAAGTTCGTTGTTATAAAAAGTATTTTTATGTTAATTTAAGGCCCTTTAAATAATAGATCAAAAAGTCATAGAAGATCATTAATTTACCGGAGAAATGCTATTCCTTAAGTGTGTCTGTTACACTTTAGCAGTCGTGAAGATGTATAGGCCTACCTCTTGAAGATGATGGTCTTCGTAAATCTTTATGCGCATACAAACAGTTCACATAACAGTAATTCTCCTTACAAGGGGTGGTAGACAAGCATTATGTATATGTAGTTTACCAATGTACCTTGCCCATAAGGCAGCATATGTCGGTTTACTGGAGAATCATTGTTTCCATAACTTTTTATCGTCAATTTTGGAATCAAAATGCCGTTAATATAATTTTTCCAATTTAACAACCCAAATTGCATGTCATAACATTCCTAAAAACTGTTTACAAGCCCCTCCACAAACCAGACCCCCAAATATACTTTTTGGTGTCCGTATTTTACTATGAAACTTTATGGCAACACTAATTAGGGCATAAGTGGTATCACTATGTTTTAAAAAAAGTTACGTACAGGGTTAACATGGGTCTGACAGACCCGAATAAAAAAGAATTTTGTGGTTACTATACACAGTATATATTTAATGGAAACAATTTAATTTTAGTTTTAGGTTGATAAAAACGTGAAGCTACAGAAACTTTGAATCTCGTTGATGAACTGTAATTGGAGGTGAATCTCAATCGGAGGTGCCTAATAATTGGCGTTTGGTTTACCTCAACGCCATAGTTTCCGCATCGCTTTTCTCTCAGTTTTATTGATGATGATGATTAGCTTTGGTATTACTATATTTTCTACACCGTTAACTGTCAGTTTTGTTAACGATGATTTGCTTTGACTTTACTATATATTCTACATCGTTTTACCGTCAGTTTTACTAATGATGATTTGCTTTGGCTTTCCCCCGTCTGCATCGTTTCCACAGCATTTTAGTAAATTTTACTGATTCTGTTAGCTTTGGCTTTTGACGTCGTTTCCATATCGAAACAATTTTACTGCTCTCGATAAACTTTAGTTTTACCACTGCCATCGTTCCAGCATAGTTTGACCATGAATCTTGATTACGTTTTTGCCTAATCCGTAGCCAGCGGTTACCCACCGGTTAGTCGTCAATTTTATCATCTCAATTACCTTTGACTTTACCCAGCACCATAGTTTTCACAATGCTTTTTCATCCATTTTATTTATGTCTATAAGCTTTAAACTCTGATATCTAAAGTTACGATTTCCGGCCCGGCCGCTTTCCTCACAAGTGCACTTCGTTGAAGCTTATCTAATCATATCACCCAGCCTCCGCTATTGCTTCTTATGTTCTTTCCTTTCAGTAATAGATTTCTTCAATTGTTGAAATTGTATTTTGTAGCCATTTAATATAAATTATTTCATAAACAGCAATATTGTTCAATTGTTTATTGATAACGTAGATAAATTATTCCTATGTTGCATGGAGTTTAACCCTTAACAGGGCATCATGGGTCCGACAGACCCAAAGGTTTTTTATTTTACGCCTAGTTCACCTTCAATTACAGTTCATCGACGAGGTTCAAAGTTTATGTAGCTTCACGTTTTTATCAAACCAAAATTAAAATCAAATTGTTCCCATTAAATATATACTTTATATAGTAGTAAAAAAAGGTTTATTCGGGTTTGTCAGACCCATGTTGATCCTGTACGTAACTTTTTGAAAAACATCGTTATACCACTTATGCCCTAGTCAGGATTGCCATAAAGTTTCATAGTAAAATAGAGAAACAAAAACGTATACTTGGGGGTCTGGTTTGAGGAGGGGCTTGTAAACAGTTTTTAGGAATTTTATGACATGCGATTTGGATTATTAAGTTGGGAAAATTATAATAACGGCTTTTGATATTTAATATTAATATTACTACTTTACTACATTTTTATTTTAAGATTAGGGGACACCCCTGCACGCTTTGCATGCCAACCCCGTCACGAGCTGCGCTCGTTACGCCTCGCCCTTCGGCTTCGACATGTAACTTTTGACTTCAAGTATTAGTAATTAAACTGTATGAAGTAAAAATTATGTTATTTAAATTCATTTACCCTCACTCGGTGCACTTGATTTGCACTCAGTGTTATTACTAAGCCTATTTCAAATGTTTTCATTTTATTTAACGGCTGATGATAACATACACACAGACAGACCATGTATTCGTTCTTTTATAATTAACTTGATATTTTACTGTGCTGCTCTCTATATTTAACCTAACAAATTATTTGGACCATATAACATTTGCTTATGCCACTAGCTGGTCAAATGAAATTAATCTCCATAAGTATAACATTGCAACTTTGACACCGTGTGGGACAAAAACCTATGGGTATTTCAAAAATTTAGCTCCGTTACGACTTACAAATCAAAATTATTTTTTAATGAAAATAAATTCATCAAAATTGGTTAAGTAACAAGTCCAGAAAGTGAGTGAATTAAATGACCTGATTGTTTTAATAAATAGGGTTTCAGAGAAATACAATACTAACAAACAGTTTTTTATACTTAAAAAAATTAGTCCATTAAGTATAATTAAGTTTGCTTAGCTCAATAAATTGTCATACATTTCCTTAAAAATGTTCAAGCGTCACTTGTACTAGTTATACTGGCTGAAGACTGAAACCAGTTATATATTTCTGAAGAGGTTACTTTTATAAGTAAAGAACCACTGTTTTTAATGGCTTAAAAAAATTTCAGTTCGTGGCATGTCACTGTTAACTTTGATGCTCAGAAAGCCTCTACCCTCTCCAATGCCAATCTATTCCGATCGGGTGTGCAGATATTTTTCATAAGTGAAAAAACTAGTCCAACTGGTGCCGGAGTACGGGTAAAGAAAGCAAACTATAGCACTCTCAAAATTGTCACACTTATTTTCGGCCAAGTTCAAGAGTCGAAATAGATTTATTTTTATGAGGGGAGGGAAGTGTGTTATAGTATAATATAAAGTGCATAGTCTTTGAGTCATCATACAACAAAGAACCTCCAACGATTGTCGATTGCATAGTCTTTGAGTCATCATACAACAAAGAACCTCCAACGATTGTCGATTGCATAGTCTTTGAGTCATCATACAACAAAGAACCTCCAACGATTGTCGATTGCATAGTCTTTGAGTCATCATACAACAAAGAACCTCCAACGATTGTCGATTGTCGATTGTCGATTGTCGATTCACGATTTCTCAAAGTAATAGTAATACATGTTTGTCTTTTTGACAATATTTAACGACAAATACGGACATCTAACAGGATTTTTCTTTGTACGGTACGGACAGAGAATGTAAAATACAAACCGTCCGTACAAAACACGGACTGGCGACCGTAGAACGATTGGCACACATTTTTGGCCGATTTGGAATGGCACGTTTAGCACAGTCATTAGAGGGGATTAAGAAGGGTCAACCTGTAAGTTTCAGAAAGGCACGATTGGCACACACCGCCCGGCCAGGTAGTAGCAGCCAGGTGGCCAGAATGCGGGAAAATGGGAACTTTTTTGCCACCGCAAATTCCCTGCTGTGGTGCTTATTGAAGTAAGCAACTAACCTAACCTAACCTAACCTAACCTAACGTGAGGTTTAAATTTAAAAATTTGTTATATCACGGGCAAATGACTGCCACGCAGAGTTGACGGGAATAATAAAATTCCCGTTTTCCCTCGTTCGATGGCGTCTACCTGGTCGAGCGACTGTGCCAATCCTGCCTTTTCCAAGCAGGCGAGTTGACCCTACTTATTCCGCTCTAATGATTGTGCCAATACTGCCATGGGCAGAAGGTCCAAAAATGTGTGCCAATCGTCCCGTCCCCGGACTGGCAACCCTAGCTCAAAAGACCGGAAATCGAAGAATCACTGCAAAATGTGCAACTTAGCTTTCTGCAATGAGCAGAGAGCTAATATTTGCTGTAAATGTGAAAAACATTCAAAAAATCTTGTTTATCTAGAACTTTAACGAAAAATTGAAATCGGATTGTAAATTTTCATAACACAATTTAGAATACTATATGAAAAGTTCAAATGACAAAACATGTTTTATTTAGTTAAATAAGTTTCTGAGATAATGTCTACATAGATTTTGTAAAATAAAAAGCAACAGAACCATTTTTTTAAAAGCAATTTTTGTTACATACATTAAAAACTCTTTTTTATTACTAATCTTAGGTTTTGCTCTCTCAATACAAAAAAAAGGTAAATTTAGGAGAAAAACTATTTTCCATTGTTAATAAAACATACAAAGTTAATGATTTGTATAGTAAAACTGTCAATAATTCTGTTAAAAGTTTTTTGGGATATTTTTTTTCTTTTTTTCTGTCAGGGATAAAAAATATGATGTCCTTTTAAGGGTTTTACAGAGGGTTTAGTTTTTATTTTTTATTTTGTAACAGCTGACTATAAACGTGCTATGTATTATCAGCCACTTTGATAGTTACTTTGTCAGTTGCTAACGCCTTCCATATAGGTATGTCTGTAGTTAGTATGCCCGGAAAGTAATTAGTGAAAATATTTCCATAATTAACAAGTAATGCATTTCTAATCTGTGAGGTTAAACGATGTTGTGTCCACATTACGATCTAGATTCGCCGTCAAAACACTTGACTCATACATGTGCACCTGAAACGTTAGGCATGTAATTTACTTTCACGTCTGGACATGAATTTAATGTTAATTTTAGTCAAATTCATTTACAGACGTTTAAAGCCGTTACATAATGCAGACCTTTGAGTAAATTACAATAAATTCATATTCTAACATCCAAATAGGGAGGGACCTAGGGGCACCACTGAAGACGTCACTTCGAAGCGGGAATTATGTACACGGTAGATTGTCAACAGTGCTATCAGCGTTGAAAGCTGTTTAGATAACTTTGTTTCGTAAACTATTGTTAGAAAAAATGACTCATCTACTATTGACATTTACTAGCATATAAGTTATTTAGGATTGGTTTCAGTGAAAACATCGGACATTATGCAGTATTGTACTGCCTAATTAAAGGACATTGAATCTACACTTATGTTAAGACTAATACGTTGCAAAAAGATTAACTTTGGCAACATCATAAATTCAGCGTTTGTTCCTATCCCAGTAATAATAAAAGATAGATATGTGTTACATATAGTTTTTAGTACCAAGTGCCACCATCCTTAAAGTGATTTCAAGAGTTGTGTACTATTAGTGGTAACCGATTAACAAAAAAAAAGGTCGCAAATCATCCGGACGTATCTCAGCTATTCTTGTACTATTTTAAGTGAACTTAAAACAATTCCATCACTATTTATTCTTAATAAAATAAATGGTTCCAAACAATTAGCACAAACTTTTCCAAATATTAAACACTAAAAAAAAACTTTAAATTACCAGTTTGAGTCCCAAATATGTTTTTTCTATAAGTAAAAAACTAGTCAAGTTTGAGACATGTGGTTAAAATATTTTAAATTGTAATTCGTATCTTTCCTGAAAGTTTAATCAAAATCTTTAAAGCCGTTATAGAGAAAATTGCATTTTTGAATTTTTTTGCCCATAAAACAAAAAAATTTCAAAAAGTGAAAAAATGTCTGGAGATATTGGCTATTTAGCCAAATTTCCAATTTTATAATGCCAAATTTCATAAAAATTGATCCATCCGCTAGGTCTCCAGCGAACTGCACATACACACAGACAGACACACATACGGACAGATATCTTACATTTTTTCGAAAAAAAACATTTTAGGGTTCAGGGTACCCAAAAATGTAATTTTAGACCAACTTGTAAACAATTTTTTTTACGATCACAATACTTTCTCTATGCTATCGCATGTGGGAGAAAGTAAAAATGGCTTATTTACAATACAGTATATGTAAGTTTAAAAAAAATATAAACATTTAAAATATTTGGTGCTGTAAGGGATGTGGTTATTTATGTTCAATATTATTCGTGTTCTAAAAATAATTAAGAGTAATGATAGTTTTTTTTAAGTTTTTTTTTTTGTGAGGCTAAAACGAACCAGTAGTCTATTGTTTGTTCGATCGAAAATATTTATGGTAGGCCCTATTTAGAACGCTTGGCAAATTTTTAAAGAATTTTATTCAAACTGTTGTCCACTTATTTTATACATTATCTTAACAGCTATTTGGGGACAAAGTGTTGAGGAGATTGTAGGCGATAGGTTCCATCCTCTGTCCTCTAAATACCGACACAGCGTCCGCTCAATGGTTGCCATCGACGTGGACACTACTAGAGAAGACTGGAGTGTCCATGTTGGATGGTAGTCAATGTTCAGCTGTTGTGTATGGAAGAGAACTGAGTGTCAGACTTGTCAGTTAGCTAAAAATCAAATCAACACTACGTGGTTCGAATTCCACGTAAATCTGTAGGCCCCATAGTTGCGCTGGCTATTGGGCTATTAATAAATAGTCCTTTCTGAGCTAAGTCGAACTCAGATAGTATCAATGACTATATTCGCTCATCTACACTCTTCACACTCATTCGAAATCCATATTCGCCCATATCTTGATGATCGGCGTCTTAAGAATAAATAAATAAAAAACAGAAAATATTATACACACCGAAAACATTTATACGCTGTATAATTTGTTGAAAAGAACTTCAATATTCCAATAATTTTATTCAAAATTCCAATAATTTAAATAAAATTTAAATTATTGGAGTATTGGAGTTCTTCATATAATAAATATATTTATATTTTCAGAATTATTAACATATATTAGATATTCGCAGATATCGGATCGAGTCAACATAAAATCTGGAAATTGTAATGGCATATATGAAATTGTTGTGTCCTTAAAATATCCTACTTGGTCACTTGAAAGTGTCATTAAGTAATAGCCAATAGCCAGAAAAGACAGAGGACCTTCAGATTCACATTGAATCTGAACCACGTGGCATTGGTCTGATTTTTTGCATCCTCTCCCCTATACAACATCTGGACCATGAACAATACCCAACATGGGCATCCCATATTTATCTTTAATAAAAAACATTCTGGGAGCAAAATATATCGCCTGCAATCTACACAATACTTGGCCCCTAAATAGCTGGGTTACAGCACTATGTGTTTGGTTTCGGTGTTTCCTCAGTTAGTGTTTATAAGATAATTTCGATTGAACTGTATATTTTCTTATTTAAACGTACATTTATTGATTATTGCTGGTACATCAATTTTAACAATTCATAAAACTTGTTTTATCAAAGTTGGCTACTTGCATAGTCTGTTGCCTTCCCACACCTACCGGGTTACAAGCATTAGCCTCAGTATAACTAGCTAGCTACTACTGTATAGATGACCGCCAACAGATGGCTCATGTCGTGAAGATTTAGGAGCACTTACCAACCTTGCTAAACAAACTCGGTTTGCAGCTTTCCAAAACAGCTGTATTTCACTTGTTTTATTTTCGTTGTCTTGTCGTGTACCCTTGGAATGTTTATTATTCTTAACCCCGCATCATTTGCAGACCGCTTTATTTTTGCCCTTCGCATCTCAAAAATTGAAAGTGTAAAATAAAACTAGTAATTTTAGGGGGGGAAAATTGTACTTCAGTTTGCTGAGAGAGTACCACTATATTTCTACTCAGTTTCCCATCAGAATTCTAAACTAGTTTAATTTGCTTTACAGTTGCATACCGGTATGTTATATTAAGGATGTAATATTCGGCGACACTATTCCCAACTATAAACCATTTTATTTTGTGTCAGGCTTATTTGTTAATGACCGACCACATGGTTTACGAACTATTATGTTCAGAGACTCTCAGAGGCCATAAACAGTGTGTTTTATCTTTGTTCGACAAGTTTTAGTTGTTAAATTAATGAGTTGAGGTAACGAAATTGAAAATATCTGCATTGTGAAACCCAATGAAAGGAAAAACTGTTCATCATTAGTTATTCGTGATGCGATATCACGGCCACCTTCAAAACAAATAGTTCAAACTCTGATTTTCTTCGGAGTACACGTTTGTTTTAATTTTCAAACATACGAGTATATGATTTTTTTCTCCACTCGACAAGACATTGTACATTTGGCGAAATATTTATTAGAACATCCAAGGAAAATAATTGTTTGTACATTTTCTCCTTACGTACTTACTTTCTTGTTCTGATATCAGGCTTTCAGTGTGAATACAATGATGGTTCTTGTAAGGCTGTTAGTTTGTTTAGTCATGATAGTTTTGGTAACGCTATGGTTTTGTTGTACATGACTAGGATGATTTAACAAGTATGTATGTGATAATAAAGGTAAGAATTATAGTAAGACTGCAGGTATAACCAACACCAAGAGTATTCTGTAAGACTGCAGGTGTAACCAAAACCAAGAGTATTCTGTAAGACTGCAGGTGTAACCAACACCAAGAGTATTCTGTAAAACTGCAGGTGTAACCAACACCAAGAGTATTCTGTAAGACTGCAGGTGTAACCAACACCAAGAGTATTCTGTAAGACTGCAGGTGTAACCAACACTAAGAGTATTCTGTTAGACTGCAGGTGTAACCAACACCAAGAGTATTCTGTAAGACTGCAGGTGTAACCAACACCAAGAGTATTCTGTAAGACTGCAGGTGTAACCAACACCAAGAGTATTCTGTAAGACTGCAGGTGTAACCAACACCAAGAGTATTCTGTAGGACTGCAGGTGTAACCAACACCAAGAGTATTCTGTTAGACTGCAGGTGTAACCAACACCAAGAGTATTCTGTTAGACTGCAGGTGTAACCAACACCAAGAGTATTCTGTAAGTCTGCAGGTGTAACCAACCAAGAGTATTCTGTAAGACTGCAGGTCTAACCAACACCAAGAGTATTCTGTTAGACTGCAGGTGCAACCAACGCCAGGAGTATTCTGTAAGACTGCAGGTGTAACCAACACCAAGAGTATTCTGTAAGACTGCAGGTGTAACCAACACCAAGAGTATTCTGTAAGACTGCAGGTGTAACCAACACCAAGAGTATTCTGGAAAGACAGCCGGTTTAACCAGCAACAAGAGTATTCTGGTTAGAAAACCGATTAAACCAACACCACGAGAATTCGGGTTAGACAACCGGTTTAACCAACAATAAGAGTATTCCAGTAAGACTGCCGGTCTAACCAACAAAGTATTCTGGTAAGACAGCCGGTTAACCAACAGCAAAAGTATTCTGGTAAGAGAACCGGTCTAACCCACACCACAAGAATTCGGATTAAACAACCGGTTTAACCTACAATAAGAGTATTCCAGTAAGACTGCCGGTCTAACCAATAAGAGTATTCTGGTAAGACAGCCGGTTTAATCAGCAACAAGAGTATTCTGGTTAGAGAACCGATTTAACCTAAACCACGATAATTCGGATTAGACAACCGGTTTAACAAACACCACGAGAATTCGGGTTAGACAACCGGTTTAACCAACAGTAAGAGTATTCCAGTAAGACTTCCGGTCTAATCAACAAGGGTATTCTGTTAAGACAACCGGTTAACCAACAACAAAAGTATTCTGATAAGACAGCCGCTTTATCCAACACTACGAGTGTTGTGGTGAGACAGCTGCTTTATCCTACACCACGAGTATTGTGTTGAGACAGCTGGAATAACTAGAGAATTTAGGTAGTTTTTTAAATTATAAGTCAGGAAAGTCGTACTATATTACTATAGTGGTTATCGAAAGTGATTGGGATTAAAATAAGAATGTCTCAAATAAGAATGTCTGGTGTAAGACTGCAGTGCACAGCGGCCCTCCGGGGTCCTGGAAATTTGTTGTGATTCGATTACTAAGCACCTCTCTGGACCGCTGAGTGTTACTTACATAACACATATGTTTATAAACGAGGTAGAGCGATGTTAGTGATACTAATTTTTATAATTGACTATATAGTAATCACAGAACTCAAAGTCTTACAAAAAATCGTGCTTTGGAAGCGTTTAAAAACAGAAAAATAACCAATGTTTGATGAATTACAGCAGACGAGCTGAAAGACGTAAACAAATGAGCCACATATACATGAAGGCAGATTGAAATCCTCTTTGCAATGAATTAGTTAAAACTTTCGTAGTTACGTTTGTAATTTTACTATAAACGTGTTTGTAAGCCATTGAGAGAATGGACGCCCGACTTTATTTCAAGAGTGTCATTGGGGCGTTGAAATTAGTTGCATTTTACACAGTTATTTATAGAGGTATGAAAATTTTAAAAAAATTGGTGTATAGAGTAAGATATCCTGAATAGTGTGATACTACTAGACATAAATTTGGTGCTTGAATCTGGCCTTAATGACGCGAAAATGTTCGGTCAGAGTGAAGGAGGGACAACACAAACTTTGTTTACGGCTTCACCATTACTTTCTGGCAGATTGTGGCGTCATGCGTTACGTGTTTCTTATGTTGCCTTGCTGGTATATTCAGTGTAAGTTATGTTTCCTAAAATGTTTTTAAATAATTATTCTTGTTTTAAATAAGGAGTAAAGTGTGATCTAGAAATATAAATATACTTACAATTAGTGTTCTAAATTAATTGTGAATTGCATTGTCCTAATGTTGTAAAATAGAGTTTTATTTTTCAACATATTATTAGAATTTTTAATCAACTTTACATTATAATAACAAAATCTAAATATCGTTTCTGGCAGGATATAACCAGAAATATTTTATTTGCCAAATAATTAGGCATACAGTATAACCTAATTTTCTCCTAAACATGTTTCCTATATAGACTTAGGCTAACCTAGACCTACATACTTGCAAATTTTTATATTATTAAATTTTATTACAACTGGTATGAAAATAAACTTGTTTTTTATTTTGATACTTTCTAACTAAATTAAATTTCTCACCGAAAAATCTGCTTCTTTTGCGGTATTTTTCTGAATTAGCCTCTTCACTGATTGCTGCATAGTCTAGCGTTAGGCCTATTTTGTACATCTTTTTTATTTTCTAACCAATGATGTAGGGTATAAAGTTTATTTTTCACTCAAATCTTATCAAATGTTGTATGTAAATACTCACAAAATATTCCGCTCAAGGAATGATATGGTAAAACGTAATTGTGTCTTTATATATATAAAGAAATATATATATTTATATATATATATATATATATATATATATATATATATATATATATATATATATATATATAAAGAAATATATATATTTCTATTATAAAATCGTTCAATCTTTTTATCCCAATCAGTCGTGGTCATGTAATTTTAATTAAAAAAAATGTTTTGAGCCAGTGTTATAAAAATGGTATACACATTGATGTTTACTACAACAATTATTTTTCATTATTTTACTGCCTTCCCCTAAATTCATAATAAATATATGACCTCTCCAATACAAATTATCGAGTTTCTGGTTTTCAAGGAATAACAAAAAAATCAAATTTAATTTCGTTGGAAACCCCAATATACTTTCTTATTTTACATTAAATTTGACTCATTTTGGCTATCTTGGAATTATTTACAAAATTCTTTATCGAGTATATAAAGAGTTGAGAGTTAGAATTTTCGATCAAAAATTTTCATTTATTTTCAATATTATAAATAAATTCTCTAATCATGGTTATAGCAGTGAAAGTACCATTTATTAGAAGAAAAACAGTATTTTTATTGGACATTTTATTAATATTTAGTTTTTTTTTTTACAAAAAAGGCTTGGAACACGTGACAATGAGGGGAGGTCCGTGGGTCGGCGAGCAGTGTCCAGCCCGCGGTCGTAAACACCCGGGACACGTGTTGGGGACCCGCGACCGTGTTTTATTATCAGCCTTTCAACAAACACATCTTCGTAATGTTTGGGAATAATGAATTAGGGGCGGCCTCTCGCCCACCGGCCCGCCCACCCTCTCACCTCATCCACTGGCTCATCCTCGCTACGTCGTTCGAACATGTCTATTGTGGAGAAAGTACAAGATAAAGTTGAATATTTTCCTCTTTTTCGCGGGAACCGATAATGTCATCCACGTCTTCAAATATACATTTTTTTAACCGATTCTTGGACATTTCTGTCCGGTCCATCAAACCTAATTCAGTCGAGAGATGTTTTATTTTTGACTTCCAATCTGTATGTTTTGATATATATATATATACAATTTAAAATACTTAGATTTAGTTCAAACCATCGAAAAACTTATTTTTTTTTTTTTTTTGTACTGGTCGTTTGTTAGTTACTAATAAAAAATCTCGGCCCTGCGGGCCTCGCCAGGGGGCAAGCCCCCTGGACCCCCGGATCTTTTTGCTTAGAGCCTACGGCTAAAATTCAAGAAACATGGAACATGCTTTAGCTGCGCTTTTTCTGTTTGCTGGCTCCTTTTTAATAATTTCTGCAAATGTATTTCTCCGAAAACAACGAATTTTAGATTTCATGTAAGGAATTACAAAAAATATAAACATATCTTAAAAATATAAATATATCTTTACTTTTTAAATTTTATTGTTCCATACAATCATTAGAAGTTGTGGCCAATATTGGTTTGTGATCTTTCATCCGTTCAGCAGCGGTTTTGGCAGCAGTTTTGATCGGTTTACACTCACCATTTTCGTTGGGTAGTGATTTTTCGGCAGCTTTACGCGCTTTATATTCCTTTTGACGTTGAGCACCAGTTTTGGGTTTCTTTGGTTCAGTTATTATTTCGGAGGTTGCGTTTCCGAATCCAGATGTAGATCTATCAGTAGAATGGCGATTACATACACCTGACGATGTCGAAGGAGGGCAATCTGATCCAGGACACAACATCACCGGTGGATGGCTGGAGGTAGACTGATATGTAAATGAGGACTGGATTCTCTAATTAGGACTTAATTTTGTATATTTTTAACAAGAGTTGTCATGGAAACTAAAGATGTACTTTGATCAACGCTTGCAAATAAAATCATTATTGAAGTCAACACTGATATGTCATTGTGTTTTCATGGTTACGCGTCACCCTCCCGCGTAACGTTTTCAGACAGTTAGGTCAAGACTAAAGCATGTTCCATGCTAAAATAATTCTGTGTTGCCAGGGAAGAATTTCCCATTTTACATTTGCAAGCAAGTCATAAAATGTCACTTGTGGAAATATTTAGAGTAATAAATCTGACTTGTTTCCACATATAAAAGAATGCCGTTACATATGACATGCATGTACTGGTTGCGTGGGTCAGTTATTCGATATACAAGACGAACAATCTTGTTGATTGCACTTTGTCACTGGTCGAAAATCATCTGCTATATGTAATGGCGATTTGATTTACAATGAGTTAGAATGTAAATGAGCGCCAGCACATAGTTTGTTGGGCCCTGGGCCAAGATTTTACCATAACATATGCAATTTACAAGCCAAATTTACACATTCCCATCCATATCTTGTTTACATTTTTACCTATCTTACAACATTATTACACTTTACTTGATTTATCGAAAACGAATATTTTGTTAACATATAGACAGTTGACGTTGTTTAAGGTTGAATTGATTAACGTACAGGGTGTTTGGATGGTAGTTGTTTGTACAGGAGAAGTTGGTTGACGTAAAGTATATGTGGGATGGTAGTTGTTTGTACAGGATAGGTTGGTAGACATAGTGGATTTGTGGGGTAGTAGTTGTTTGTACAGTATAGTGTGTTTGACGTAATGGGTATGTGGGGTAGTTGATGTTTGTACAGGATAGGTTGATTGACATATTGGGTTTGTGGAGTAGTAGTTGTTTGTACAGGGTAGGTTGCTTGACATAATGAGTTTGTATGGTGGTAGTTGTTTGTACATGATTGGTCGGTTGACATAATGGGTTTGTGGGGTTGTAGTTGTTTGTATAGGTTGGTGGAGTGGTAGTTGTTTCTACAGGAGAAGTTGGTTGACGTAAAGTATATGTGGGATGGTAGTTGTTTGTACAGGAGAAGTTGGTTGACGTAAAGTATATGTGGGATGGTAGTTGTTTGTACAGGAGAAGTTGGTTGACGTAAAGTATATGTGGGATGGTAGTTGTTTGTACAGGAGAAGTTGGTTGACGTAAAGTATATGTGGGATGGTAGTTGTTTGTACAAGAGAAGTTGGTTGACGTAAAGTATATGTGGGATGGTAGTTGTTGTACAGGAGAAGTTGGTTGACGTAAAGTATATGTGGGATGGTAGTTGTTGTACAGGATAGGTTGGTAGACATAGTGTATTTGTGGGGTAGTAGTTGTTTGTTGAATATAGTGTGGTTGACATAAGGGTTTTGTGGGGTGGTAGTTGTTTGTATAGGATAGGTTGGTAGACATAGTGGATTTGTGGGGTGGTAGTTGTTTGTACAGTATAGTGTGGTTGACGTAATGGGTATGTGGGGTAGTTGATGTTTGTACAGGATAGGTTGATTGACATATTGGGTTTGTGGAGTAGTAGTTGTTTGTACAGGGTAGGTTGCTTGACATAATGAGTTTGTATGGTGGTAGTTGTTTGTACATGATTGGTCGGTTGACATAATGGGTTTGTGGGGTTGTAGTTGTTTGTATAGGTTGGTGGAGTGGTAGTTGATTTTACAATATAGTGTGGTTGACATTATGGGTTTGTGAGATAGTAGTTGTTTGTCCAAGATAGGTTGATTGACATAATGGGTTTGTGCAGTAGTAGTTGTTTGTACAGGATAGGTTGATTGACATAATGGGTTTGTGGAGTAATAGTTGTTTGTACTGGATAGGTTGATTGACGTAATGGGTTTTTGGGGTAGTAGTTGTTTGTACTGGGTAGGTCGGTTGACATATTGGGTTTGTGGGGTGGTAGTTATTTGTTCATGATAGGTTGTACGTCTATTAGCTGTTCTCTCCCATGGCTGATTTTATTTTATTTATTTAACAGACAAAGTCAACCACAAATGATACAACTATGAATTGATATATATATTGGTAAGATATGAAAGTAATATACAACAATAGTCCAAGTTGGTAAGCAGCAAACTTAAAACAATTATCAACAGGCAAGCTCAACTTAACAACGGTTTAAACAAAAATGCTTAACTTAACAGCATGAGTTGATGGTGTCAAAATACAGAGATTCACTACGAATAAGTAAACTAAGCATATTATAACAAAATATACAATCGCAAAACTACCATCAAGCAAAGACATTAAACTTGTATCTTTTTCACTATTAACATAGTTGCTATAAGATGCAGCTGACAATAATCAATACAATATATGATAAACCATAACTTAATAAATAATAACACTATAAACAATAACATGATAAATTGTACATAAAATAACAATAACAATGAAAACCGACAATAAAAATTCAACAATATATAGTAAGAATTCATCAATTATCATTTAGATAATGTAACATATTCAAAAATAAGGTAGACCTATGTACAATATAGCATCACTAAAGAAACAATAAATATAAGAACAAAATAACAACAATGCAAAGAGTACCAATATTTGCGGAAACAACAGCGTGCTGATAACTGCCACGGTACCAAGGATTATTGTGTGCCTATTATCTCTTTCTCTCCCATTGCTGACGTACAAATATTTGCGGGAACCACTGCGTGCTGATAGCTACCTCGGTACAAGGTATTCTTGGGTGCATATTACCTCTTCTCTACCATTGTTGATTTGCCAATATTTAATGAAGTAACATCGTACTGATAACTGCCACGGTACCAAGGATTATTGTATGCCTATTATCTCTTTCTCTCCCATTGCTGACGTACAATATTTGCGGAAATCACTGCGTGCTGATAACTACCTCGGTACCAGGCATTCTTGGGTGCATATTACCTCTTCTCTACCATTGTTGATTTGCCAATATTTAATGAAGCCACATCGTGCTGATAGCTGCTACAGCACCAAGCATCCTTGGGTGCCATTACCTCTTGATTCATATTGCTGACTTACCACAATCACGTGAATATTTATTGCTCTCCTTGTCGCGTATAGCTGATTATATTTTTGTTATTTTATAACTCACACAATTTTGTAATAAATTGTAATGGTGGAAATTTAGATGTGTAAAATAAATACATTCCTCAGTTTGATATGATTAAATTCTGATTTAGTCTCCAGAATTATCTTTTTTATCAAAGTGAAAATAGCCCACAAATACGTCCTCTTCATAAAATTTTTTTTTTTTTTTTTTTTTTTTTTTAATTTATGATATTCAATATATAAATCGAATCAACGAGGAAGGCCTAGTACTTATCGAGAAGAGAACTTGTTTTGTTACATATTAATTAATAGAATTAATATGTAACAAAACATATTAATTCTATTAATTTGTTTGTAATTTGTTACATAATAATAGAATAAAGAAACTAAGTGATAATCGACATTAACACTTAGTTTTTTTTTTCTTTTTCTTCTTAAACTTGATATGAATGTATCTATCCGATCTAGAGTCTACCATTTAAAATTTATTTAAAAATGAAATTTCCTTAGCATAGTTAAAGAGTAGGCTTAGTGAAAGAATTGGCCGTCATAAATAAAGGATTTCAAATGGATCATTCGAGAGTAACGACAAATTGAAGTGGTCACTTAAAACTTGCTAATCTGACCCTACACAGACTTGTCGACTCCAGGGGTCCATCGAGGTATTGTCCTTCCGGAGATCTCGATAGCCTTACGCAAACCGCCCCTCTCGCGTCGTGAGGGGTGTAGCACTACTCGCCGCTCACGGACAAAGTGGGCCCGCCGGCGTACTATAGCAACAATGTGTCATTGTTAGTGGAGGCCGTTCGCAAATCGTGAACATCATTAATAAAACCTTAACCTCGACGGGCCATTCTTCCGGCGCGTCTCTCCGCAGGAGCCGATTGTGGTCTCGAGGTCATTGCTCTTCAAACAAGATCATCCAATCCATGAATGCGGAGGGAAAAGTGATAAGTGATAACTACAACGGGGCCTGCGACTTCTTATTATACAAGTTTTATTGTGATGTAGACTACTCGTCCTATAAAGGCTTCTTCCATTTAGATTGTAATAGAAAAGAAAGAAACAGAGGTCGCAACCAATAGTATGCTGAATTTGTGTCGAGTAGTTAGTTCTCCAGTTTCCTAATGCATATGGCCCTGCCTAATTTTCCTGGAGTAGTTAGACTCCAGTCCCTAAAGATTACCAGGGACTATCAAGGTAATCTTTTAAATTTTGAGCTGTCTATTGGACAACAATCATAATTTTAACAAATTCTTGACCCTCTTGGGAGGGTGTATGGGAGGGTCTCATACACCCTCCCATACACATACAACGGAGATGACCCTCCCACACTCTCATACACGTACGGTGGAGATGACCCTCCCACCTTCCCATACACGTACAGAGAAGATTGGTGATGACCCACCCGTCCAACCATACACATACAGTGGTGATGACCCACCCGCCCAACCATACACGTGCAGTGGTGATGACCCACCCATACACGTGCAGTGGTGATGACCCACCCGCCCAGCCATACACGTGCAGTGGTGATTACCCACCCGCCCACCCATACACATGCAGTGGTGATGACCCACCCGCCCACCCATACACGTGCAGTGGTGATTAGTCCCTTCCCTCCCCCCAAATGATAAAGGATAAACGTAGTAATTATCAATAAATATTTATAAAGATGTAAATTAGTTGTAAACTAGTTATAACCGCAGTTTAGGCGTTCACTGCAGCCATAAGAGAGTGATCTATGTTTTTAATCTCTGTGGTGAAGTCTATAAGTACAAAGTCGTCTACATATTGTATACCTCTTCAATACAAATTCTTGATGTTAAGTTATTTTACTTTAACCTACAAATATTATTAGGTTATGTTATGCCTGTTCCTCTTCTTGAAGTTTTGAATTAACTATAATCACAGTATATGTAAACACACAGTAGCGAAGGTTTCTCTTGAGAAAAATGCCAACTAGCTGACGCTAGCGATCCTAGTGGTCGTGACGCAGAGCAACTAAATAGTATGGCAGTTTACTTTTGTTGCAATAACAATTAATTATGTATAAATATTCAGATTGACTCGTAATTATAATTAAAAAATTTTGGTAAATAAAAGGTGTAATAATTACAGTATTAAAAAATAGTGGAGGTAAAATAGATTGTTGAAAATGAGTCCGACAATTAATTGGTCTTGTAATTTTACACTTTTTTGCGGTTTTTGCAATACTTTTAGTGAATATTGGAAATTGATAAATATTATATACAACCAACTTTAAATAGCGTTGTATTAATAAAAATAATGTTTTTACGTGTACATGTCACTTTTGAAGTGTTTATCCTGTGAATGTTAATTGTTGATCAAACTGCTCATTAAGTCTCCGGTCACAACATTATGTAGTAGGGAGATGTAGATTAGTCCCCTTCCTAGTTATTAACCTGACTAGTTGTATATAGATGAACTCGCAAACTTCCTCAACTATCGGAGGGCAGGGCAGATGTTGACTGGTCCATTATTTTAAATTGTAGTAATTTATTTAAATTTAACGGACACGTTCATAATTGCGTAGTAAACCAATTTACATCTAATTACATAAGGTAATTAATTTAAACACTTACAGATAATTATTAATTAATTGAACTCGTGATTTGCGCCAATGAAGATTGTGAAATACAGGCGACATTAGACCTTATGCAAATCATGTGATAAAACAACAATACAATGATTTATTCTTTTTTATGTTAGTACTAGAGTGAAAACGTCGGTTTGTTTTGGTGGTTGCCGTCAGACGTTGTCCTGATGGCAGCAAGCACAGACTATAAATAAATATTCATTATTCATCTCTAAGACGCCGATCGTAGAGATATGGGCGAATACGAGGAGTGAATGAGTGTAATGAGTGTAGATGAACGAGTGTAGTCATTGTTTAATATCTGAGTTCGACTTAGCTCAGAAAGGACTATTTATTAATAGCCAGGGCAACTATGAGACCTACAGTTTTATGTGGAATCCGAAACACGTAGTGTTGGTCTGATTTTCAGCTAACTGACAGGTCTGGAGAGTGTTAGTTAGAAATAATAATAGAGAAACCACTCGTCATGGAGAGTGAAGCTAGGCGATCTGCGGTGTTTCCCACCAAATGATGGTGGCCGATAGTGAGTCACCTAGTCCCGAGCGTCTGTGCGCTCCTTAGCACAACGTCTTCATTTTCCCAGCGACTGTGCCTGTCCGCGGTCTGTTTTCGTTAGACATCTGTTATTGCTCTTTTATTTGCCTTCAGTTTATAAAATGCCACATAGTTGTATTGCGTTTGGTTGCAATAACAGAGGAAAATTCGACAGAGTTACCTATCACAAGTAATTTATATATATATATATATATATATATATATATATATATATATATATATATACACATACTTGTACATTACAATAATGTTTATTATAAATAAGAAAATTGGATACTACAAATGTTTCAAAAGTATAAAATTGTAAAGCCACCAATTAGGCCTATATTACAATAGTTTTAATTTTCTACAGTGATGAGAAATTTAATTTAATTTGTAGGCTATATGGTTTGTTGCATTTAGAACATGTAGGTGTGTGACGTATGTTATATTTAAAGGCGAACCACCTGTCTAAAGTAATCACAATTTTAGGTCAGTAGTTTTAAATACAAAATACTTGAACATTAGGTTAGGTTAGTATTTAAATCCTATCAACGTTTTATTGTTACATTCTAAAACTATCATTTTTGTTATATTGTTAATCCATACAATTTTACATTTGGTCAATTTAGATAAGATAATTATCAATTTTACATTTGAGATTTATTTATATGTAATTATCGTCTATAAGTATTGTTACAAAAATATTTATGACATTATTAAGCATTATGATCTTTAAGGCTACTACCAACATCGTACAGTTTCATTATAAAATTGTAAAGGTAAACATAAAAAATTGTTTTTACCACCTATTATGTTTCTGGTAAAAAGAGTATACATTTTTTAGAATAAACATATTTTAATGTTTTACTTAATTTTTGTCACTACTAAGTTATGATAAGCAAATTAATTAAAATTATACTGAAAGTTAAAGCAGTATATTGTTTTTCCTTTACCCCATTTTAACCGTAAAGGGTTAATTACAAACCTAAAATATACAAAAAACGAACATAAATAATAACAAGCCTAAATAACTCATATTATTTGTTTTAAATAATTATTAAAACTATTAGCATATACAAGTTTATGTTGTACATTTGCTGAACTCCCCTAGTCTAAAAGTAAAGCTGTATTTTGCCTTATAAGTGGGAGACGTAATTGTTTATAACATTTATTTAGGTGAAATAAATACTGAATTATTTTAAGTACATTGTAACAATTTATAATATGTAATATTTAACTGATATAAATATGAAACTTAAGAAACGTGCCATTAAAACAGAAGAATTAGCGACAGTATTTCTGAATCGCGGTGGCAGCCTTCCGTGTCCCGACCGCCGCGCTAAGTCGATTTTTCTCTCCTCATTTAACACAAGTCATTGTCTTGTCCATTAATCGTATTTTTTTTTTTTTTTTTTTTTTCAAAAATACATGGTACGCAACAACTATTATGCTAAAACTTTGCCGCTGACAAAACCTTTCTGACCAAAAAATAAAAATTTTCCTCGTAGACTAACTTTTTCATGTCACAAACAATGATTTAAAAGATTTGTTCAAATATCATTTATTATAAAAAAATATAAAGTATTTATAATAGTTAACACTACCATCAGTTTGAAACACTAAATGACATTATATGTTCCAAGTTTGGTAATTTTAGGTCGATTCTAAGTTTGTCTAATCGCAGTTTGTTTGAAAAGTGCGCATTAAAAGGTTTTACCATTTTATCCGCATATTTCGCGTCTAGCCCACCACTCAATGGTGGATTTGGCTTCACTGCCGGTAATGCTAGGTAGATAGACGTAGCCTCTCTATTTATATTCTGTGCTCGCTGCCTGATGGTCACTGCGACCCTCGCTGACCACTTGAAGACACCGATCGGCCAACACCGTTTAACTGCCTTATGTTATACGAACTATATATTACATTAAAAGCAAAGTTATAAAATTGTTGTGGAAGGTATATATATATATATTCCTGCCACAGGACACGTTCTGCAGGGAAGTCGGTGAGTTTTAACCCAGCTAAATGTTTAATTCAATTTCAATTCAAATTGGACTGTACCATTTAGTAATGACATTTTGTGGAGATTGTCGGTCCTGTTCTCAACCCTATTAATGGCGACAAGTCGTCCGCTAGATGGACAAACGAATAAAATGTAAAGTAATTGTTTATAATCACAGCTGTTTAAAATTAATTATTTAACTCCGTATTAATGGCATATTAAATTCAACAACACAAACAAGTAAACCTCCCAATATTGAATAGCGTTTTCATTAACTAAGTTCCGGGATAAAGGAAGGGAATTGATTTATACTATTTTATTTTAAAGTTGAAGATAAAGTTTCAGTAGATTATAAAAGTTTTTTTTTTTTTTGAACAAATTAATGGATTAGGTATCTGATTAATCTGTTTGTCGATATTTGATTAAATACTGTGGCCAGTAATTTTCCTAATATTTAAATGTTGTGTTAAATATGTTTTTCTCGCAGCAATAAATCAATTATCATGTTGTAATACATCCAAAACTTGTACATTATACAGGACCACCTAGTTTTGTACATTACACAGGACCACCTAGTTTTGTACATTATACAGGACCACCTAGTTTTGTACATTACACAGGACCACCTAGTTTTGTACATTATACAGGACCACCTAGTTTTGTACATTACACAGGACCACCTAGTTTTGTACATTATACAGGACCACCTAGTTTTGTACATTATACAGGACCACCTAGTTTTGTACATTATACAGGACCACCTAGTTTTGTACATTATACAGGACCATCTAGTTTTGTACATTATACAGGACCACCTAGTTTTGTACATTACACAGGACCACCTAGTTTTGTACATTATACAGGACCACCTAGTTTTGTACATTATACAGGACCACCTAGTTTTGAACATTATACAGGACCACCTAGTTTTGTACATTATACAGGACCACCTAGTTTTGTACATTATACAGGACCATCTAGTTTTGTACATTATACAGGACCACCTAGTTTTGTACATTACACAGGACCACCTAGTTTTGTACATTATACAGGACCACCTAGTTTTGTACATTATACAGGACCACCTAGTTTTGTACATTACACAGGACCACCTAGTTTTGTACATTATACAGGACCACCTAGTTTTGTACATTACACAGGACCACCTAGTTTTGTACATTATACAGGACCATCTAGTTTTGTACATTATACAGGACCACCTAGTTTTGTACATTACACAGGACCACCTAGTTTTGTACATTATACAGGACCACCTAGTTTTGTACATTACACAGGACCACCTAGTTTTGTAAATTATACAGGACCACCTAGTTTTGTACATTATACAGGACCACCTAGTTTTGTAATCCGCCTAACGAATCTGTACATAACTAAGTGTGAAAGTGATAAGGATAAAAGTCAGTATCTAAAATATCAACTGTTTTTGGGCTTCTTAGATTTTTAACATGTTTTGGGTTAGAAATATAAATACACCACGATCACTCTAAGACACAATTTTAGATTTTTAGTATTTTGTTGGTTATAAATATAAATACACCATGATGACTCTAAGACATATAGTTTTAGATTTTTAGCATGTTTTTGGTTAGAAATGTAATATGTAAGAATGTAATAAATATAGATACACTACGAGCACTCTAGGACATATAGTTTTTAATTTCTTGTAATGAAGACGTAAATCGTAAACCCGTCGTAAACGTAATGAGGACCCAAGTAAGGACTGGACGGAAGAGAAAGTTGATTACTGTAGGGCCAAACGTCATTTAACTTCTGACTCATAATTGGCCACGATCAGGGACATTAGAATGCATTTGGCCAAAGCCTCCTGCGGCCTGGGTGGTTCGACTGCCCTGTAAACCCTGTAAATTAACACCAGCTTTAGTGTCTACTTCGGCATTTTTATGTGTTAAGGGACAAGGTGTGTGAAAGGATTTAATAGGCGGCCGTGCCTCTCGTCCTGTCTTTATATAGTGTGACAAAGTGTAGTTAAAATAAACATTATGTAATGCGTCCGTACAAAGTGCGCCTTGATGGAGGAGCAGACAGTCCCCACAACTATCATGGGTGAACGACTCGTTTATTAGTAAAAACGTTTATTTCATAAATTAAGGTAAATTAAGTAGTATATCTGTGAATTCAAGATCAACATTTTTAATTTATTTGATGCTCTTAAAATATAAAACAGCAAGGAGTACATTTATACTGTAAAATATTTATATTAGGATTAAGAGCGTACAATATTAATCCTGATACTAGTGATAGACTATGTTCCCCCTTTGTAAGTCGAAAAAACTTAATACGTAACATGAAAGTACAAAAACAAAGTACCATAACAACTCTCCAAGTTCTTTGAATGTATACAACATTTCAAACACAATGGGAAAGGAAGTTACATGAAATTATATATAGTAAACTATGTGTAGCAATGTGATTGTTGTTACAACAGTCACTATAAGTGTGTAGCGAGAGGCATTAATTAATATGCAGGTGACCGATAAACACAAGCCAACAGAGTGTCAGACTTTTGAGGCATTTTCAGAGGAGAGACTCTAAATACTATTGATAGTTAAATCAACCGTTACTTTTAATACAGAACAGATTGCAAACAAAGTCGTAAACGAATACACTATTTGACATTATATCTGCAATTAAAGACGTTTTTACATCAACTTTGTAGTATTAGTATAAGGTGCAAAATTCCTAGCAGGCCTATTCCTATCACTGCAGATCTGTGGCTATAAGTGGGAGAAACAAGGTGTTTTAATATATCATAAGTAATATAATAAAGGCACACGAACAGATATTTTGTACATTACAGATATATTGGGGGGAAAATAACAAACGATAACAATGTGAACCGATAAATGCTCATTTCATAGGAGAAACAATGAATGATCGAGTACTAAACCAACGGTTTTAAAAATATAGTGAATATAAAAACAATAAAACCTTGAGGTTTTATAAGGTACTTGAGGTAAGTACCTTAAAAAATAAGGTACTTGAGCAAATAAGTACCTTATTATGGTGAAACCAATTAGCAAGAAAGGCACAGAACAACATGTTCATTGAATATGGGGATGAGATAAGAGTAAACAATAAAGTGCTAAACCAATGGGGAAGAGTGCCAAACGAAAATATCACAAACATATACAGTGTCTTTCAAACGTTTCAGACACCTTCTTGTTCAACATGTTTTTATTCTTGTTATACCAGGCCTATAGTCTTATAGCTTGTACGTAACAGAAAACAGCCACGACATTTTAAGTTAAAATATTATTTTCCCTTGAGCGTGTAAACATAGACAACAAATCAACGTTGGTTTGTAAATAGGCTATAAGCTAAGAGAAGTTAGACATGTCTTGGATGAAACTTAAAAAAGTCGCTAAAAGAATAAGAGGCCTTTCATGGACTAAAATTACTATTTTTTGTAAATTGAAAATACAATTACAATTTTTTATTTTCTAATTTCCATAATACAGTATGTAGTCAGGCTTATTACTAATTATCAACAACCATTATTGTGTTTAGGTGATATATTAATTTGGTGAGTTCGTACAACTATTTAACAGTTTTTATAAGTTCTTTCAACTAGTTAAGAAAAACAAAATTGCCATTGGAAAACTATTAATCAATCCCTAGCTACTAATAATGAAAGCTGCATAACATCTGCCTTTAAAAACTCTGCAGATGACCCCAACCTAAAAATAACTCTAAATTCCATTCAATGCAAGGTCCATCTAGTGATTGCATTAGTTATAAGAAACATTTGAGTGACTAATGAACCTTGGAAAGCTAAATGACCACCTAGTATATCGTTCTCTGAACAACACGTACCAAGGACTAGTTCCACCTGTACTTCACAACCCTATGAATATAGACATATAGTAGCACCCACTTCAAAGCATTTGCACGGCCATGTTCTGACCATCGATGGTGTGTTTGCACCAGCTTATTTTTAGAAAATTTAGCCAGGTTGATGGGTCACGTTATGAACTCAGGAGGAAACAGCTGATTGTAAAAGTGAGGAGAGTAATGAACAGTGAGTTGGTATCCGTGTTGTAATGGCTCAGCGTGAGTAACAGTTGATTTTTACATGAAAAAAGCCGATTGATCACGTGATCAGTTTCCCCATAAGAAGAAGGAAAAACTCCTATCTACTAAAAAACGTTAGCTTATGTCACGTGATCTGCACGATTATTTCAGTGTACGTGTATGAGTGAAGGGATCGGCCTAATTTTGCCGTTTGTTTGACATCCGTTTCGGATTAATTGTAAAAACAAAGTGTGTATCATCACACGAAAACCACTGATTCATTTTAAAAATCCAAAAGTAGTTAAATCGTTCGTTTAGTTAACCTCACAGAGCGTACCTCACTGACAGTGACATGTCTGACCGATATAAATCTTTGTCAGTGCGCCTTCAGTGAAAAACTAATAAGTAATTTGTTTATGAACTCGCAATTGTACTAATTATTCGCAAGTCAAGTAAACGAATTGAAATCATCGTCTAGTAGACACAACATTTAATTGGAAATTACATTTAGATATTGTACTTTAGCTGAATCCAATTTGGGGTTTTGAGAAACGTCAATTTAGACATATTTTAAGGTACTGTATTTACATTTCTAAGTATATAAATCAACCTGTAATTAGCTTTTGTGTGTTATTTTAAGTAGTGTGCACTTATCGTTGCATGTTTGTTTTTCTTCATATTTTCGTTTGAATAATGTTATTATTATACTATATTTCATGAATTCTATTTAGCAGATGGATTCCATATTACCATTAGTTCCATTAAAAATATTTTAAATTTATATCAGTTCAGATTTATATCAGTACAGAGCACGGAGAACAGGAAACAGAGGTCGCTTTCTTATGGCCTCAGCGATCGATTAAGTGGCAGTTATAAATAGATTACACGTAATGTACAACTTTATAAATATGAAATAATAACTACTATTCTTGAAGTTTTGGGGGTAATAAAGGGAAATACTGACAAGGTGCTGGCCCGGCTACCCCATAGCAAACTGGAGAACTAACTGTACGACTCACTAACTTCACTCACATTTAGCGACCTCTGTACTGTACTGATCTGAAATAACCAAGGCCTTCCCTATTATAATAGTACAGCATTGTCGAGACTCTTATAAAATAAAAATGTATTTTTTATGAAAGGGTTAAGTATAAAAACGTTTTTATATTTACGGAAGGTGTGGTTTTATCTCATGGACATTTGATGTAGAACCCAAATATCTATTTGGTTTTGCTGAATACACATTATTTTCTCATAAAACACGTAGAGTAAATCCATTACTAATGACATGAGTATATAGATGGCTTAAGTTTTCATTTTGCTTATTTATTTATTTTTTTAATAATGCCTATTTATGAATAAAATATTTAATATATAAATTAATCGTACGTTTATGTATAAATTAGTTCACATTAGGGCTACTATTTTAATAAAATCAACGATAAATATAATAAAGTACCCTTTTATTCATTTTTTATAAAAAATATGACTAGTTTCGTGTATTATAACCTACCCTAAGAGCTCAACCTAAAACACATAAAACAAATATACCAATCAGACCAATAGTCAATTTTCAAAATGCACCATCATATAAATTATGCAAATATTTGAATAAAAAGATTCAAGAAAACATCATTTGGGACTACAATTACAGCATAAAGAACACTACTGAACTGATATACAATATAAAAGATATTCAAATTCCAAACCAATGTCAATTTATATCATTTGATATACAAGACATGTACACAAACATTCCTACTAAAGAAACATTAAACATTTTGAGAAATGATCTCACACTAACCAACAGACTCAACACTAATGAAATTAATGATATCATCAAATCAACTGAAATTTGTATTGAACAAAACTACTTCAAATATAATGACAATTTTTACCAACAAAATAATGGACTACCAATGGGATCTCCTTTATCAGGAATAATAGCAAACATCTTCTTACACAATCTGGAACAAAACAAAATTTTGAACGAATCAAATCCTCACAAACAAAAAATAATCTATTGGTTTCGTTATGTTGATGATGTAATATGTCTTTTCCAAGGAAACGAAAAAGAAAGTGACGAATTACTAGAATACTTAAATTCATTAAATGACAAGATAAAATTTACAAAAGAAAATGAAACAAAAGAAATAAACTATTTAGATCTAACAATCACAAATATTGGAAATAAACACTCTTTCAAAATTTTTAGAAAATCAACCCAAAGTGACCTACTAATTCCATATAATTCTAACCACCCATGGAAGTACAAATTATCTAGTTTTAGATCAATGATTAACAGAATGTTAAACGTCCCAATGCAAAAATATGATTATGAAGAAGAAAAAAGAACAATAATATACTTAGCTTCAAAAAATGGTTACAATCCGACAATTGTGGACAAAATTATAAAAAGAATAAAAAGAAACAAAAATAAGAAAATGGAAGAAAAAGAAAAGAAAAAATTTATCAGTGTTCCTTACAATACAAAAATGAATAAAGGTATTAGAAAGACATTTCAACACAGTAAATATACACTCAGTTACAAAACAAAGAACAATACTTTTACTTTAATTAACAAATTATCCAACAAAGAAAATAAAAATAACAAATATGACAAATCTGGTATATATAAAATAAAATGCTCAGAATGCAATTCTTTTTACATAGGACAAACTGGAAGAACATTTAATTTACGTTACAAAGAACACATACAAGCCATAAGAAACAACAACTCAACATCAAATAAATCTAACTTTGCAGAACATATTCTCCAATCAAATCACAGTTATCAAAATATAAATGAAAATGTTACAATTTTAGAATACGAGAAGAAAGGAGAAAAAATGAATACAAAAGAAAATTTACACATATACATTAACAATTATAATGAACCAAAGAACATATTAAATACACAAATTAACATGAACAATCCTATATCGAAAAAATAAGAGAAGTTAAAAAACATAAGAATCAAAAAGTAAAATTCAACTTACCCACACACTAAATTAATCATATGTTATATTATTTTCATCTGTTTTATTTTTATTTTTATAATTTGTTAATTTATTTTAGGTTATATTATTTACTATCTGAAGATGGCCTAAGAGCCGAAACTAGTCATATTTTTTATAAAAAATGAATAAAAGGGTACTTTATTATATTTATCGTTGATTTATTTTAATCGTACGTTCTAGAGACCATCGCTTAATTCACCAACTGAAACGTACCGTATTAAAAAATGTTATTATTGTTTTAAAAGCACACTCTTTGCTTCATCGTGCACACAACTAACTCTTCTTGACACTTACGTAAAATTGAGGATTATTTTTGTAAAATTTAAATTGTTTAGTCTTCCAGGAAGTGCCTATTTATTTGCCTATAGTGTGCTTGAGCCCTTTTTAAGCAATAACAAATCACGGTGCCCAAGTAATTGATTACACAAAGCCTCTAAATCAAGAGAAGGTCATTAAGCCCCCCCCCCCTCCGACTGGGGTGATGGAGTGATACACGGGTAACATTCGCAAACGGAACGAGTAAGCAATCAATTAGATCACCAGGTTGCTACTAATATTAGAAATATTAGTTAGCTATCCATTCACTTCATTAAACAATTTATCAGCTACATCTTTTGGTCACCAATTTGACATTGAATTATTAAATATACCTAACTACTACATCTTTAATCTATAAATATTGGAAATTTGTTTCAGTTTTGTTGTACTACAGTTCAATATAACAAAGCATTGATGTATTGTGAATAGTTAATTTATGCTCATTTGCTATTATTTTATTTAAAAGATTTGATGATATTAACGAAGATAGCACTGTTGGTTAAGGAGTATAAATATTCATGCTTCGTGCATTTTGATGACCACCTTAATTAACCACGAGGAGCTAATTAGTCTCCGTGATAAATGTGCCTGTGTACGGCGCTCTTGTGGGAAACATTTCGTCCGTACATTTTCAGCAAACAAGATAGCAATTCTCTCTGAATACCAAGTGAACGACAAACCAAAGCAATCTATATACAAGAACCAATCCCGCATTAGTGATCTAAATTAATTAAGGAATAGCTGCAACATCCTCGTAATAAGCAGGCATTCCACTGTTAGATAGTGACGCCCCCTCTCCCGTACAAGAACAATCACGACTACACGATTGTGTAACCGAAACAGATCGAGATGATAAATCTCGGGGAATATTGAAAATTTACCGCTTTAATAGAGTCGCCATTAATATTAGAACAATGGCCGTTACAGCTTGTGGTTTAGAGCGAGCACCAGCAGGAATCCGTTGTGAAACCTTACCACTTGGTGGAGTAACTACCGTCGTATCTGTTATAAAACCTTAACTTTTGGTGCAGTAACTAGTGGCCGCTCCTACTGTCTATCGTTGTATATGTCGTAAAACCGTACCACTTAGTACAGTAACTAGTGGCCGCTCCTACTGTCTACCGTCGTATCTGTTATAAAACCTTAACCTTTGGTGCAGTAACTAGTGGCCACTCCTACTGTCTATCGTTGTATATGTCGTAAAACCGTACCACTTAGTACAGTAACTAGTGGCCGCTCCTACTGTCTATCGTTGTATATGTCGTAAAACCGTACCACTTAGTACAGTAACTAGTGGCCGCTCCTACTGTCTATCGTTGTATATGTCGTAAAACCTTACCACTTAGTACAGTAACTAGTGGCCGCTCCTACTGTCTATCGTTGTATATGTCGTAAAACCTTACCACTTAGTACAGTAACTAGTGGCTGCTCCTACTGTCTATAGTTGTGTATGTCGTAAAACCTTACCACTTAGTACAGTAACTAGTGGCCGCTCCTACTGTCTATCGTTGTGTATGTCGTAAAACCTTACCACTTAGTACAGTAACTAGTGGCCGCTCCTACTGTCTATCGTTGTATATGTCGTAAAACCTTACCACTTAGTACAGTAACTAGTGGCCGCTCCTACTGTCTATCGTTGTATATGTCGTAATACCTTACCACTTAGTCAGTAACTAGTGGCCGCTCCTACTGTATATCGTTGTATATGTCGTAATACCTTACCACTTAGTACAGTAACTAGTGGCCGCTCCTACTGTCTATCGTTGTATAAGTCGTAATACCTTACCACTTAGTACAGTAACTAGTGGCTGCTCCTACTGTCTATCGTTGTATATGTCGTAATACATTACCACTTAGTACAGTAACTAGTGGCTGCTCCTACTGTCTATCGTTGTATATGTCGTAATACCTTACCACTTAGTCAGTAACTAGTGGCCGCTCCTACTGTCTATCGTTGTATATGTCGTAATACCTTACCACTTAGTACAGTAACTAGTGGCTGCTCCTACTGTCTATCGTTGTATATGTCGTAATACCTTACCACTTAGTACAGTAACTAGTGGCTGCTCCTACTGTCTATCGTTGTATATGTCGTAATACCTTACCACTTAGTCAGTAACTAGTGGCCGCTCCTACTGTCTATCTTTGTATATGTCGTAATACCTTACCACTTAGTACAGTAACTAGTGGCTGCTCCTACTGTCTATCGTTGTATATGTCGTAATATCTTACCACTTAGTCAGTAACTAGTGGCCGCTCCTACTGTCTATCGTTGTATATGTCGTAAAACCTTACCACGTAGTCAGTAACTAGTGGCCGCTCCTACAGTCTATCGTTGTATATGTCGTAAAACCGTACCACTTAGTCCAGTAACTAGTGGCCGCTCCTACTGTCTATCGTTGTATATGTCGTAAAACCGTACCACTTAGTACAGTAACTAGTGGCCGCTCCTATTGTCTATCGTTGTATATGTCGTAATACCTTACCACTTAGTCAGTAACTAGTGGCCGCTCCTACTGTCTATCGTTGTATATGTCGTAATACCTTACCACTTAGTACAGTAATTAGTGGCTGCTCCTACTGTCTATCGTTGTATATGTCGTAATACCTTACCACTTAGTACAGTAACTAGTGGCTGCTCCTACTGTCTATCGTTGTATATGTCGTAATACCTTACCACTTAGTCAGTAACTAGTGGCCGCTCCTACTGTCTATCGTTGTATATGTCGTAATACCTTACCACTTAGTACAGTAACTAGTGGCTGCTCCTACTGTCTATCGTTGTATATGTCGTAATACCTTACCACTTAGTCAGTAACTAGTGGCCGCTCCTACTGTCTATCGTTGTATATGTTGTAAAACCTTACCACGTAGTCAGTAACTAGTGGCCGCTCCTACTGTCTATCGTTGTATATGTCGTAAAACCGTACCACTTAGTCAGTAACTAGTGGCCGCTCCTACTGTCTATCGTTGTATATGTCGTAAAACCTTACCACTTAGTCAGTAACTAGTGGCTGCTCCTACTGTCTATCGTTGTATATGTCGTAAAACCGTGCCACTTAGTACGGTAACTAGTGGCTGCTCCTACTGTCTATCGTTGTATATGGTGTAAAACCGTACCACTTTGTACAGTAACTAGTGGCCGCTCCTACTGTCTATCGTTGTATATGTCGTAAAACCTTACCACTTAGTACAGTAACTAGTGGCCGCTCCTACTGTCTATCGTTGTATATGTCGTAAAACCTTACCACTTAGTCAGTAACTAGTGGCCGCTCCTACTGTCTATCGTTGTATATGTCGTAAAACCTTACCACTTAGTACAGTAACTAGTGGCCGCTTCTACTGTCTATAGTTGTGTATGTCTAAAACCTTACCACTTAGTACAGTAACTAGTGGCCGCTCCTACTGTCTATCGTTGTATATGTCGTAAAACCTTACCACTTAGTACAGTAACTAGTGGCCGCTCCTACTGTCTATCGTTGTGTATGTCGTAAAACCTTACCACTTAGTACAGTAACTAGTGGCCGCTCCTACTGTCTATCGTTGTATATGTCGTAATACCTTACCACTTAGTACAGTAACTAGTGGCCGCTCCTACTGTCTATCGTTGTATAAGTCGTAATACCTTACCACCTAGTACAGTAACTAGTGGCCGCTCCTACTGTCTATCGTTGTGTATGTCGTAAAACCTTACCACTTAGTACAGTAACTAGTGGCCGCTCCTACTGTCTATCGTTGTATATGTCGTAATACCTTACCACTTAGTACAGTAACTAGTGGCCGCTCCTACTGTCTATCGTTGTATATGTCGTAAAACCTTACCACTTAGTACAGTAACTAGTGGCCGCTCCTACTGTCTATCGTTGTATATGTCGTAAAACCTTACCACTTAGTACAGTAACTAGTGGCCGCTCCTACTGTCTATCGTTGTATATGTCGTAAAACCTTACCACTTAGTCAGTAACTAGTGGCCGCTCCTACTGTCTATCGTTGTGTATTTCGTAAAACCTTACCACTTAGTACAGTAACTAGTGGCTGCTCCTACTGTCTATCGTTGTATATGTCGTAAAACCTTACCACTTAGTACAGTAACTAGTGGCCGCTCCTACTGTCTATCGTTGTGTATGTCGTAAAACCTTACCACTTAGTACAGTAACTAGTGGCCGCTACTACTGTCTATCGTTGTGTATGTCGTAAAACCTTACCACTTAGTACAGTAACTAGTGGCCGCTCCTACTGTCTATCGTTGTGTATGTCGTAAAACCTTACCACTTAGTACAGTAACTAGTGGCCGCTCCTACTGTCTATCGTTGTGTATTTCGTAAAACCTTATCACTTAGTACAGTAACTAGTGGCTGCTCCTACTGTCTATCGTTGTATATGTCGTAAAACCCTACCACTTAGTACAGTAACTAGTGGCCGCTACTACTGTCTATCGTTGTGTATGTCGTAAAACCTTACCACTTAGTACAGTAACTAGTGGCCGCTCCTACTGTCTATCGTTGTGTATGTCGTAAAACCTTACCACTTAGTACAGTAACTAGTGGCCGCTCCTACTGTCTATCGTTGTGTATTTCGTAAAACCTTATCACTTAGTACAGTAACTAGTGGCTGCTCCTACTGTCTATCGTTGTATATGTCGTAAAACCCTACCACTTAGTACAGTAACTAGTGACCGCTCCTACTGTCTATCGTTGTATATGTCGTAAAACCTTACCACTTAGTACAGTAACTAGTGGCCGCTCTTACTGTCTATCGTAGTATATGTCGTAAAACCTTACCACTTAGTACAGTAACTAGTGGCCGCTCCTGCTGTCTATCGTTGTATATGTCGTAAAACCTTACCACTTAGTCAGTAACTAGTGGCCGCTCCTACTGTCTATCGTTGTATATGTCGTAAAACCGTACCACTTAGTACAGTAACTAGTGGCTGCTCCTACTGTCTATCGTTGTATATGTCGTAATACCTTACCAATTAGTCAGTAACTAGTGGCCGCTCCTACTGTCTATCGTTGTATATGTCGTAAAACCGTATCACTTAGTACAGTAACTAGTGGCTGATCCTACTGTCTATCGTTGTATATGTCGTAATACCTTACCACTTAGTCAGTAACTAGTGGCCGCTCCTACTGTCTATCGTTGTATATGTCATAAAACCTTACCACAGTACAGTAACTATTGGCCGCTCCTACTGTCTATCGTTGTATATGTCGTAAAACCTTACCACTTAGTACAGTAACTAGTGGCCGCTCATACTGTCTATCGTTGTATATGTCGTAAAACCTTACCACTTAGTACAGTAACTAGTGGCCGCTCATACTGTCTATCGTTGTATATGTCGTAAAACCGTACCACTTAGTACAGTAACTATTGGCCGCTCCTACTGTCTATCGTTGTATATGTCGTAAAACCTTACCACTTAGTACAGTAACTATTGGCCGCTCCTACTGTCTATCGTTGTATATGTCGTAAAACCTTACCACTTAGTACAGTAACTAGTGGCCGCTCATACTGTCTATCGTTGTATATGTCGTAAAACCGTACCACTTAGTACAGTAACTAGTGGCCACTCCTACTGTCTATCGTTGTATACGTCGTAAAACCTTACCACTTGGTGCAGTAACTAGTGGCCGCTCCATGGTTTCTACCTACTGTTAAAGGTAGGCTTAATGCAATAGAAACAAATGACCTTCAATTTTATCAAACTAGTAACTCAACATTACCGACTACCTGGTAGCAATGTTTAATTCGTTAAACGTCCTGACGTCTAAACACGTCCTACTACTTGTAATGTGAGCTAATACTTCTACCAGCTCGTGACCAATGATATAATGTGTATGGGTATATCACACATTACCAACTCTAAATATGAGGTGTACTTTTATGGATTGTTAGAAAGTTGAAATACTAAAAATTTTTCAAAACATTATGTATCTAGGTCGCTGAGTCAAAGGCGTAAATAATCGGCGAGGTTGAATCACAAGGTTTTCATTGCGGAAATCTGAAAGCGTGATTGTAGTAGGCGTCCAGTAAAGGCTATGAGTGCAGTGCCTATTGACTTCAAGGATCTATAAAGGCACATAAGTTCTAAAAGTCTTGCGGTGAACCTTGGACAGTTTTGGCGGGTCGGAGAGCCGCAACTAGAGTAACCACGGTAGTACAGTTAGTTGTGTGATTGTTGTTGAATGAACAACGGATTGATTGATGCTACCTACTCGAATACTACGTACTCTCTCGTAGGCTTACACACTCAAGGTCTTGCTGTACACTATTGACTGTTCTGGCTGATTAGTCAGTTGATCGATAACAGAGTGACCACGATAGATAGGGGACACTAAATAGTTGTGTCATAGTTTAATGGAGAGACAATTTGTAAAACGGGTATACTATGACCTTGATAAGTTATTTTTGAGAAACCTAAATTGAAGTTCATATATAATGTTAAATGTTTCTCAAAGGTTCGTGAGTCTTAACAGTGAATGCTTTTTCTATTACTTTAGAAAAAGATGATATCAATGCAATAGGCCTAAAATGACTAAGATCTTCTGAGAAACTTTCCTTATTCAGTGGCTCTATTAATGAAACGTTCCATGCATCTGGGAAACTCCCTGAAAAAATTAATAGTAACCACAACTTTAAAATTAGATTTACAAGTTTAAATAATTTTCGTTCGTTTATTTACTAAACTCATGCTATAATAATACATATATATACATCTATTGTTGAAAACATTTGTTTATGACGATCAAACTGCAAGTTAAATATCGTGATATATTTATAACATATATTCTATAAACATTATATTATTTTATTAACATTACATTCTATAATGTGGGTACCAATACCAAGTTGTTGTGGAGAGAGTCAGTCAAGTGGGTGTGAATGGTGCTGCCAGTAGGCTACGCCGTTTTACTGCTGGCACATTGTACATTGTTGAACTCGGTAAAAAGTCCCATTTATGTCTTTAATTATTGTACTAATGAGCGCCCAGCCCTTTCCTGTCACACGACGTTTTTGTCTCCTATGACGTAGGGTGAGTGGTGTGACGTCACGGTCGTGAGATACTGATTCCATTGCGTCATAATCCACTGCGATTGTATCTCTCGTATCTGTCAACAACGAAACAAGTAACCTGTATTTCTCCTTATTTTTTATTGCGATGGACGTAACATGTAAGTTCTTGCTTGATGACATTATTACATAATACAGGATTGTTTTATAAAAACTGTTCATTAAATGTGACTGCTTATTGACATTGAAATAATATGTCACTTTACGTTAAAAATGTAAAATATGTATGATCAGACAGAAACTTTAATCTTAGTATAAAAAATGTGTTTTATTATTATATTATTATAATTTTTTATCATTATATATTAATAACAAATGTTTTATTATTAAATATTACTGTATACAACTGTTTTTATGTGATTAGTAAATTTGTTGGAGATTTCGTAGAGCAAAAAGAAACAAATATCGCTTTCTTTTGGTCGCAGTGAAAGGTTCAGTTTCAGTTAGGAGGAGGTAACAACAAATGTACATCTCCATAAATCTGTACTACAGTAGGCCTAATAATTACAACGTTCATCCTTGAGAATTTGGAGATAAGGAGAGGGGACTGACAAGATGCTGGTCCTGCCATCCGGACGACAAATTGGAGAACTACGTGACAAACATTTATCGCACTGATGGATGCGACCTCTGTTTCTTTTTCTCTATGTATATTTCCAACAAATAGACCAATCATAAACAATCCAACGCAAGCTGTTGGGATGTGTATATTGTTCGTTGAGACCGACTATCAGTAATATGTGTAAAGAACAGGGTATTTTCTTATACTTTACGTAAAACACCTTCACTCAGATCTACGTGTACCTACATTTATTTAACGATACGGGGTGTGTGTATATATATGTGACCTTTTTCTAAATACTATTAAAATCTGTTATCTCTCTGAAGGTTAGTAAAATTATTTGTCCTGGGTTAGCTGTAGTGTTAATTAAACAGAAACATAATGGACTGTTTTAAACTCAAATACTCCGTTTTTAAAATGATTTTAAAATCGGAGTTGTGTACATTTAAACCTTTCACTGTTGAGACAATTGATCCACTTAGCCGTCCATGTTTACATTACACTTGTTGTTACAGGAGGCAGGCTGCGGACGGCCAGTTGTACCGAGCGCCTGCCACTCAACCAGATACTGGCCAGCCACAGCAGGACAAGTTCAAGGTTAGTCTCTGCCCACCTAGTTAGTAGTTTGGGCTTTCGTTTTAAGTAGTCATTTATTTCTCCACTTTAGCGAAGACTAATTTTAACATTCCCTGTTAGTAGATATATAACGGCGGTTCACAAACGTCCCAATGGTGAGATTTCGTCCCGATGGTGAGTCGGCTAGGTCAGTTTTCTTTAATGAGGTTCTAATGACCTTAACGAGTTTTTAATGAGGTTCTAATGACCTTAACGAGGTTCTAATTGACCTTAACGAGTTTTCAATGAGGTTCTAATTGACCTTAACGAGTTTTTAATGAGGTTCTAATTGATCTTAACGAGTTTTTAATGAGGTTCAAATTGACCTTAACGAGTTTTTAATGAGGTTCTAATTGATCTTAACGAGTTTTTAATGAGGTTCTAATTAACCTTAACGAGTTTTTAATGGGGTTCTAATGACCTTGTAGTAGGGAAAAGATGGGCGAATTGCCGCCAGAATTTAGGATTTCTGCGCCAAATCGATTACCAGCCCTTCCCCCTTCCCCCTCTCCCCTCCCCCCCTCAAAATCAAAAGGGCCTCGACGATTACCGAAGGTTCCCGACAATCTCCGGAAACCCCCGAAGGTATTCTCCGAAACAATCAATACATTTCCCGTAAAAAGTGGTTTTTTGCTTATATCTCGAAAACGGTGCGTCCTAGAGCCTTGGAAATTTTTTTCGACCCCCGAAAGTCTATTAGGCCCACCTGTATACACCATTTCCGACCTACCTATAACAAAATTTTGTTATAGGTAGGTTGTTGGAGGGATTGACTTCCGGGATGATACTACTAATTGACCTTTATTGCTGACGTCACGTAAATGCAGGGCGCTGATTGGTTGAAAATCCATGATGGCGGTCATGGGACATATAGACCCAAGCAATAATTGCTATTTATAATAATGTCGATAGGACAGGTTCCTGTAATAGCCGATATTTGACGACCATGAGGTATACCGCTCACCTCGCGGCGCGTGACCTTGAAGCGCGACACGAGAAAGCACAGCCGCATAGGAAAGCGAGGTGCGGCGCGTGACCTTGAAGCGCGACACGAGAAAGCACTTAGCCGCGAGGCTATATCACCCACCGGCCCAGCCACTAGGGCCGACCTCCTTTCAAAAATCTGTTTGCCAGTCGACGTACGTCAATTCTGGCCTCGAGACAGCCATCCATCAAACACCGATCGGTATTTTAATTACCTCGTGTTTCGAAACGTTGGCCTTAAGAAGCACTTAACGATAGTAGAAAAATTCTAATTAATATTTCTTTGTTCCCCGGCAACATCGAAAAGCACTTATCGATATTTAATTGCGTTGTTGTGTCGACCTTGAGACAGCTCGACCGTCTGCGTCGAGTGTTTCACAACATGATGCAATATTGCGTCATCGTCCCTATATAAAGTCAAGCGCGCCGGCTGAAAGTCAGTTTACTACGAGATTCCATCGAGTGAACATCACCAAGAAGCTCTCTCTCTCTTTGCCAGCCTTCGCTACAGCAATACTACGTAAGTACATAACCTCACTTTTAGAAAATAACCTCACTTTTAGAACATAACCTCACTTTTAGAACATAACCTCACTTTTAGAACATAACCTCACTTTTAGAACATAACCTCACTTTTAGAACATAACCTCAATTTAAATAATTATAGTATAACTTTTAGTGAAGTTATTGTAGGGTAGTCAGGACGTTCCCAGAGAATCGTTAACGTTCACCAGGATATTATTAAACATCTTCCCCAGAGAATATTACATTTGAAACATAGCCGAACTCTTAACAATACCGGAACAGGTTACTACAACACGGTTTCTCTTTTAATTCAGATCGAGATGAATTCCAAGCAGACCGAGTGTCCCAGATGTGCCAAGGTCGTCGCCAAGGCCCATCTAGCCCGACACCTCAAGACATGTGGAGTAGCAAAACCTCCCACCCGGGAGCCCCAACGTCCGTGCCCGGCTTGCGGTTCTCTCATCACCCTCTCCAACCGCAGCCGCCACCTCAAGGCGTGCAGCCCCGCTCACCTGAAGAGGAAGGCCGAGGAACCTCTACCATCTACCTCGAAGGTATCCCGCGTGGATGATGAGTCATCCACCGAGCCTCAACCATCGACCAGCGCCTCGATCATCGATACTGTACGCTCCTCTATCGTATCGGCGTACAATACGGTCAAGGAGACCGTCAGCGGTCTTCTCAGATCAAAAGAGCTCGAGATCGTGGAGCTCGAGAAGGCCTTCAAGGAGAGAATGAAGACGTACTTCATCGAGAACCGACCCAACATAAAGGATCCCGTCGGTTTCTTACACCTATCCCGAGAATTGCTTCGCGGGAAGATCGAGGAGAACGCGAGGAGGAACAACATCAAGACTAGCCTCGTATTCCTCGTTGACTATAAAAAACCCATCGGAGATAAGGAGGAGAAAAAAGAAATGAATTTCAAAACGAAAAACATGATCATTCTCCCGAGCACCGACATCGATGAGTACCTAGAGGACGCCGAGGGGAAGCTGCTGAAGGAAATGGACGAGTTTTACGCCAAGGGGTCAGGATGGACCTTAGCTAAAATCATTGGGTTGGAGCTGCGAATCAACAGATACGATCCCATTCAGGCCTCTACATACATCCAGCTGCCTAAGAAGATCGCCGACAAGAAAGCGGTACTAAACATTCAGAATACCGACCAAAAGTGTTTCTTATGGTCTGTGTTAGCCGCTCTTCATCCCGTCTCATGGCAAGATCAACCTCGCCGTATCCACCACTATCTACCCTATGAGCACGAGCTGGACCAATATCTCCATGGAATTGAGTTCCCCGTCAAGCTCGATCAAATCCAACTCTTTGGGGAGAGGGTAGGCGTATCTATCAACGTCTATGCGTATGACGAGAAATGCGTTGTATACCCGCTACTTGTGATGGATAAGGAGAAGTCGACGCACATCGACCTTCTCTACGTTAAGGACGGAGACAACACCCACTACTGCCTCATCAGGGATCTCAGCCGACTCACACGTTCTCAGATTAGCAAGCATGAACACAAGACCTTTATATGCCGCCGCTGTCTTCTACATTTTGGAACGCAATACATACTCAACCGACACAAGGAGGACTGCAAAGAGCACGAAGCAGTAAAGATCATCATGCCAGAGAAAGGAAGCATCATCAAGTTCGAGGAGGGGCAGAAGAAGATGCGCGTGCCGTTCGCAATGTACGCGGACTTTGAGTGCATGCTCACCCCCATCGAGGAGAACGAGGATCAAGCGATTGGACCGAGGAGATGCTATACCGAGAAGTACCAGAAGCATGAGGCCATCAGCTTCTGCTACTACATCGTGTATACCGATGGAGACTACGCCCACCCCGTCAGCTACTTTGGAGAGGATGCCGCCCAGGTCTTCGTAGAACGTCTACTAGATGAGTCGAGGAAGATTCACCAACTCTACTCCACCGCTGCAGCCATCCCGATGCAGCTAACTGCGGACGACGAGCAGGAATTTATCACGGCTACCAACTGCCACATCTGTGAAAAGCCTTTCACCAACCCAGATGACTGCAAGGTTCGTGATCATGATCACCTCACCGGAAAGTTTAGAGGCACAGCCCACAACCTCTGCAACCTCAAGTTTCGGAAACCAAACTTTATACCCATCTTTATTCACAACTTGAGCGGGTACGATACGCATCTGTTTATCAAGATGTTTGGGCTGAACGACGAGACGATCAGTGTTGTACCAAACAACGAAGAGCGGTACATCTCGTATACTGTTGAAATCGAGGGCGGGGTGAAGCTTCGGTTCCTCGACTCGTGCCGGTTCATGGCGTCGAGCCTGGACAAGCTGGCGAAAAACCTAACACCTAGCCAATTTAAACACTCTTCCCTCTACTACTCCGGAGATCAGTTGGAGTTATTGACCAAGAAGGGGATCTACCCCTACGACTTTATGGACTCCCTCGAAAAATTCGAGTTGACATCGCTGCCTGCAAAAGAAGACTTCTACAACAAGCTTAATATGTCTGGAATCTCCGATCAAGACTACGAACATGCGCAGAAGGTGTGGAACGCCTTCAACATCCGGAACATGCAAGAGTACACATTGCTTTACAACCAAACGGACGTGCTGCTGCTCGCCGATATTATGGAGAACTTCCGAGACGTGTGCCTCCAGACCTATCAACTTGATCCAGCCTGGTACTTCACCGCACCTGGACTCGCCTGGAGCGCCATGCTCAAGGTTACTAACATCGAGCTGGAGTTGCTCTCTGACTACAACATGAGCCTGATGATTGACAAAGGAATTCGAGGAGGAGTTTCCCAAGTCTCATGTCGCTACGCCAAGGCCAACAACCCGTACACCGAGGATTACGATGAGGAGAAACCTACCAGCTACCTCACCTACCTGGACGCCAACAATTTATATGGGTGGGCGATGAGCCAGCACATGCCCTACGGTGGTTTCAAGTGGGTGGAACCAGTGGAGTTTGAGTGGGAGGGTAACGAGTATGGATACATCGATATAATGGATGTGCCAGACAATGATGACATGGGGTACATTTTGGAAGTGGATTTGGAATACCCCAAGGAGTTGCACGACTCGCACTCCGACCTCCCCCTCGCCCCCGAGCAACGCATACCACCTGGGGCTAAGGAGAGCAAGTTGCTGCTGACCCTCTTCAACAAGGAGAAATACGTCATCCACTACCGCAACTTAAAACAGTACCTGTCTCTCGGGATGAAACTAACCAAGGTTCATCGAGCTGTTTGCTTCAACCATCTGCTCTGGTTGAAGCAAACAGCTCGATGAACCTTGGTTAGTTTCATCCCGAGAGACAGGTACTGTTTTAAGTTGCGGTAGTGGATGACGTATTTCTCCTTGTTGAAGAGGGTCAGCAGCAACTTGCTCTCCTTAGCCCCAGGTGGTATGCGTTGCTCGGGGGCGAGGGGGAGGTCGGAGTGCGAGTCGTGCAACTCCTTGGGGTATTCCAAATCCACTTCCAAAATGTACCCCATGTCATCATTGTCTGGCACATCCATTATATCGATGTATCCATACTCGTTACCCTCCCACTCAAACTCCACTGGTTCCACCCACTTGAAACCACCGTAGGGCATGTGCTGGCTCATCGCCCACCCATATAAATTGTTGGCGTCCAGGTAGGTGAGGTAGCTGGTAGGTTTCTCCTCATCGTAATCCTCGGTGTACGGGTTGTTGGCCTTGGCGTAGCGACATGAGACTTGGGAAACTCCTCCTCGAATTCCTTTGTCAATCATCAGGCTCATGTTGTAGTCAGAGAGCAACTCCAGCTCGATGTTAGTAACCTTGAGCATGGCGCTCCAGGCGAGTCCAGGTGCGGTGAAGTACCAGGCTGGATCAAGTTGATAGGTCTGGAGGCACACGTCTCGGAAGTTCTCCATAATATCGGCGAGCAGCAGCACGTCCGTTTGGTTGTAAAGCAATGTGTACTCTTGCATGTTCCGGATGTTGAAGGCGTTCCACACCTTCTGCGCATGTTCGTAGTCTTGATCGGAGATTCCAGACATATTAAGCTTGTTGTAGAAGTCTTCTTTTGCAGGCAGCGATGTCAACTCGAATTTTTCGAGGGAGTCCATAAAGTCGTAGGGGTAGATCCCCTTCTTGGTCAATAACTCCAACTGATCTCCGGAGTAGTAGAGGGAAGAGTGTTTAAATTGGCTAGGTGTTAGGTTTTTCGCCAGCTTGTCCAGGCTCGACGCCATGAACCGGCACGAGTCGAGGAACCGAAGCTTCACCCCGCCCTCGATTTCAACAGTATACGAGATGTACCGCTCTTCGTTGTTTGGTACAACACTGATCGTCTCGTCGTTCAGCCCAAACATCTTGATAAACAGATGCGTATCGTACCCGCTCAAGTTGTGAATAAAGATGGGTATAAAGTTTGGTTTCCGAAACTTGAGGTTGCAGAGGTTGTGGGCTGTGCCTCTAAACTTTCCGGTGAGGTGATCATGATCACGAACCTTGCAGTCATCTGGGTTGGTGAAAGGCTTTTCACAGATGTGGCAGTTGGTAGCCGTGATAAATTCCTGCTCGTCGTCCGCAGTTAGCTGCATCGGGATGGCTGCAGCGGTGGAGTAGAGTTGGTGAATCTTCCTCGACTCATCTAGTAGACGTTCTACGAAGACCTGGGCGGCATCCTCTCCAAAGTAGCTGACGGGGTGGGCGTAGTCTCCATCGGTATACACGATGTAGTAGCAGAAGCTGATGGCCTCATGCTTCTGGTACTTCTCGGTATAGCATCTCCTCGGTCCAATCGCTTGATCCTCGTTCTCCTCGATGGGGGTGAGCATGCACTCAAAGTCCGCGTACATTGCGAACGGCACGCGCATCTTCTTCTGCCCCTCCTCGAACTTGATGATGCTTCCTTTCTCTGGCATGATGATCTTTACTGCTTCGTGCTCTTTGCAGTCCTCCTTGTGTCGGTTGAGTATGTATTGCGTTCCAAAATGTAGAAGACAGCGGCGGCATATAAAGGTCTTGTGTTCATGCTTGCTAATCTGAGAACGTGTGAGTCGGCTGAGATCCCTGATGAGGCAGTAGTGGGTGTTGTCTCCGTCCTTAACGTAGAGAAGGTCGATGTGCGTCGACTTCTCCTTATCCATCACAAGTAGCGGGTATACAACGCATTTCTCGTCATACGCATAGACGTTGATAGATACGCCTACCCTCTCCCCAAAGAGTTGGATTTGATCGAGCTTGACGGGGAACTCAATTCCATGGAGATATTGGTCCAGCTCGTGCTCATAGGGTAGATAGTGGTGGATACGGCGAGGTTGATCTTGCCATGAGACGGGATGAAGAGCGGCTAACACAGACCATAAGAAACACTTTTGGTCGGTATTCTGAATGTTTAGTACCGCTTTCTTGTCGGCGATCTTCTTAGGCAGCTGGATGTATGTAGAGGCCTGAATGGGATCGTATCTGTTGATTCGCAGCTCCAACCCAATGATTTTAGCTAAGGTCCATCCTGACCCCTTGGCGTAAAACTCGTCCATTTCCTTCAGCAGCTTCCCCTCGGCGTCCTCTAGGTACTCATCGATGTCGGTGCTCGGGAGAATGATCATGTTTTTCGTTTTGAAATTCATTTCTTTTTTCTCCTCCTTATCTCCGATGGGTTTTTTATAGTCAACGAGGAATACGAGGCTAGTCTTGATGTTGTTCCTCCTCGCGTTCTCCTCGATCTTCCCGCGAAGCAATTCTCGGGATAGGTGTAAGAAACCGACGGGATCCTTTATGTTGGGTCGGTTCTCGATGAAGTACGTCTTCATTCTCTCCTTGAAGGCCTTCTCGAGCTCCACGATCTCGAGCTCTTTTGATCTGAGAAGACCGCTGACGGTCTCCTTGACCGTATTGTACGCCGATACGATAGAGGAGCGTACAGTATCGATGATCGAGGCGCTGGTCGATGGTTGAGGCTCGGTGGATGACTCATCATCCACGCGGGATACCTTCGAGGTAGATGGTAGAGGTTCCTCGGCCTTCCTCTTCAGGTGAGCGGGGCTGCACGCCTTGAGGTGGCGGCTGCGGTTGGAGAGGGTGATGAGAGAACCGCAAGCCGGGCACGGACGTTGGGGCTCCCGGGTGGGAGGTTTTGCTACTCCACATGTCTTGAGGTGTCGGGCTAGATGGGCCTTGGCGACGACCTTGGCACATCTGGGACACTCGGTCTGCTTGGAATTCATCTCGATCTGAATTAAAAGAGAAACCGTGTTGTAGTAACCTGTTCCGGTATTGTTAAGAGTTCGGCTATGTTTCAAATGTAATATTCTCTGGGGAAGATGTTTAATAATATCCTGGTGAACGTTAACGATTCTCTGGGAACGTCCTGACTACCCTACAATAACTTCACTAAAAGTTATACTATAATTATTTAAATTGAGGTTATGTTCTAAAAGTGAGGTTATGTTCTAAAAGTGAGGTTATGTTCTAAAAGTGAGGTTATGTTCTAAAAGTGAGGTTATGTTCTAAAAGTGAGGTTATTTTCTAAAAGTGAGGTTATGTACTTACGTAGTATTGCTGTAGCGAAGGCTGGCAAAGAGAGAGAGAGCTTCTTGGTGATGTTCACTCGATGGAATCTCGTAGTAAACTGACTTTCAGCCGGCGCGCTTGACTTTATATAGGGACGATGACGCAATATTGCATCATGTTGTGAAACACTCGACGCAGACGGTCGAGCTGTCTCAAGGTCGACACAACAACGCAATTAAATATCGATAAGTGCTTTTCGATGTTGCCGGGGAACAAAGAAATATTAATTAGAATTTTTCTACTATCGTTAAGTGCTTCTTAAGGCCAACGTTTCGAAACACGAGGTAATTAAAATACCGATCGGTGTTTGATGGATGGCTGTCTCGAGGCCAGAATTGACGTACGTCGACTGGCAAACAGATTTTTGAAAGGAGGTCGGCCCTAGTGGCTGGGCCGGTGGGTGATATAGCCTCGCGGCTAAGTGCTTTCTCGTGTCGCGCTTCAAGGTCACGCGCCGCACCTCGCTTTCCTATGCGGCTGTGCTTTCTCGTGTCGCGCTTCAAGGTCACGCGCCGCGAGGTGAGCGGTATACCTCATGGTCGTCAAATATCGGCTATTACAGGAACCTGTCCTATCGACATTATTATAAATAGCAATTATTGCTTGGGTCTATATGTCCCATGACCGCCATCATGGATTTTCAACCAATCAGCGCCCTGCATTTACGTGACGTCAGCAATAAAGGTCAATTAGTAGTATCATCCCGGAAGTCAATCCCTCCAACAACCTACCTATAACAAAATTTTGTTATAGGTAGGTCGGAAATGGTGTATACAGGTGGGCCTAATAGACTTTCGGGGGTCGAAAAAAATTTCCAAGGCTCTAGGACGCACCGTTTTCGAGATATAAGCAAAAAACCACTTTTTACGGGAAATGTATTGATTGTTTCGGAGAATACCTTCGGGGGTTTCCGGAGATTGTCGGGAACCTTCGGTAATCGTCGAGGCCCTTTTGATTTTGAGGGGGGGAGGGGAGAGGGGGAAGGGGGAAGGGCTGGTAATCGATTTGGCGCAGAAATCCTAAATTCTGGCGGCAATTCGCCCATCTTTTCCCTACTACAAGGTCATTAGAACCCCATTAAAAACTCGTTAAGGTTAATTAGAACCTCATTAAAAACTCGTTAAGATCAATTAGAACCTCATTAAAAACTCGTTAAGGTCAATTTGAACCTCATTAAAAACTCGTTAAGATCAATTAGAACCTCATTAAAAACTCGTTAAGGTCAATTAGAACCTCATTGAAAACTCGTTAAGGTCAATTAGAACCTCGTTAAGGTCATTAGAACCTCATTAAAAACTCGTTAAGGTCATTAGAACCTCATTAAAGAAAACTGACCTAGCCGACTCACCATCGGGACGAAATCTCACCATTGGGACGTTTGTGAACCGCCGTTATATATCTACTCCTGTTCTATCAATTTTACGAGCAAAAAGAAGAATAAGGTCACATTCCATATATATTTCAGGACTCGGAAGCTAAATTTTAGGATTGACGCCTTATTTAATTTCTATTTCAAGACGATTAAATAAATGTCTCAATAAACTTCGCACTCTGTTTCTACATGATACTTCAACTCAAAACGATTGGCATGCTCAGTTGAAAATGTTACACGTTCCACATAAGGCCACCACTGTTGGGATAACCAATACGCTTCATAAGAAGTCTCTAATTAGGAATCTTCTAATCAGCCTGAACAAACTGAATTTTGAGTGATATCTCGCATATTATCAGGCATTTTAGCATGTAAAATTATGTATACATTTAAACATCTGAAGTCAGGGCTGAGACACTCAGCTAATCTTTATTCATACATTATAATTATTGTGGATTGCATTCAGTTTTTTTTTTTTTTTTTTTTTTTTGGACTTTTATAAATTCTGGCAATTTTGAGAGGACTACCCTCCAGTCACTAATATTAACAACAATTTGCATTATCCACTACTTGCATCTGTCACTTCTACAGTTATAGCCGCTGTAAATTAAATTTCACCAACCCTTTCCCTTAACTTATTTCAAGCAATTAAAACTGACGTAGTTTGAAAAAAAAATGGACATCAACTATCTTGAATACGTGCTTTAATGCCTCATAGTAACCATCAAAAGTTCTTCTCATGTCCGTCACCCGTGCTGGGGTCTGTTCTCATATAGTCATGATGTCCGTCACCCCCTACTGTAATCTGTTCTCATATGGTCATGATATCCGTCACCTCTACCGTGGTCTGTTCTCGTATGGCCATGATGTCCATTAACCCTACTGTGGTCTGTTCTCATATGGTCATGATGTCCGTCACCCCTACTGTGGTCTGTTCTCATATGGTCATGATGTCCGTCACCCCTACTGTGGTCTGTTCTTATATGGTCATGATGTCCGTCACCCCTACTGTGGTCTGTTCTTATATGGTCATGATGTCCGTCACCCCTACTATGGTCTGTTCTCATACGGTCATGATGTCCGTCACCCCTACTGTGGTCTGTTCTCATATGGCCATGATGTCTGTCACCCCTACTGTGGTCTGTTCTTATATGGTCATGATGTCCGTCACCCCTACTGTGGTCTGTTCTCATATGGTCATGATGTCCGTCACCCCTACTGTGGTCTGTTCTCATATGGTCATGATGTCCGTCACCCCTACTGTGGTCTGTTCTCATATGGTCATGATGTCCGTCACCCCTACTGTGGTCTGTTCTCATATGGTCATGATGTCCGTCACCCCTACTGTGGTCTGTTCTCATATGGTCATGATGTCCGTCACCCCTACTGTGGTCTGTTCTTATATGGTCAAGATGTCCGTCACCCCTACTGTGGTCTTTTCTCATATGGTCATGATGTCCGTCAACCCTACTGTGGTCTGTTCTCATATGGCCATGATGTCCGTCAACCCTACTGTGGTCTGTTCTCATATGGCCATGATGTCCGTTACCCCTACTGTGGTCTGTTCTCACATGGCCATGATGTCCGTCAACCCTACTGTGGTCTGTTCTCACATGGTCATGATGTCCGTCACCCCTACTGTGGTCTGTTCTTATATGGTCATGATGTCCGTCACCCCTACTGTGGTCTATTCTCATATGGTCATGATGTCCGTCACCCCTACTATGGTCTGTTCTTATATGGTCATGATGTCCGTCACCCCTACTGTGGTCTGTTCTCATATGGTCATGATGTCCGTCAACCCTACTGTGGTCTGTTCTTATATGGTCATGATGTCCGTCACCTCTACAGTGGTTTGTTCTCATATGGTCATCTTGTCCGTCACTCTACCGTGGTCTGTCTCAAATGGCCATGATGTCCGTCACCCCTACTATGGTCTGTTCTTATATGGTCATGATGTCCGTCACCCCTACTGTGGTCTGTTCTCATATGGTCATGATGTCCGTCAACCCTACTGTGGTCTGTTCTTATATGGTCATGATGTCCGTCACCTCTACAGTGGTTTGTTCTCATATGGTCATCTTCTCCGTCACTCTACCGTGGTCTGTCTCAAATGGCCATGATGTCCGTCACCCCTACTGTGGTCTGTTCTCATATGGTCATGATGTCCGTCAACCCTACTGTGGTCTGTTCTTATATGGTCATGATGTCCGTCACCTCTACAGTGGTTTGTTCTCATATGGTCATCTTGTCCGTCACTCTACCGTGGTCTGTTCTCATATGACCATAATGTCCGTCACCCCTACTGTGGTCTGTTCTCATATGGTCATGATGTCCGTCACCCCTACTGTGGTCTGTTCTCATATGGCCATGATGTCCGTCACCCTACTGTGGTCTGTTCTCATATGGCCATGATGTCCGTCAACCCTACTGTGGTCTGTTCTCATATGGCCATGATGTCCGTCAACCCTACTGTGGTCTGTTCTCATATGGTCATGATGTCCGTCACCCCTACTGTGGTCTGTTCTTATATGGTCATGATGTCCGTCACCCCTACTGTGGTCTGTTCTCATATGGTCATGATGTCCGTCACCCCTACTGTGGTCTGTTCTTATATGGCCATGATGTCCGTCAACCCTACTGTGGTCTGTTCTCATATGGCCATGATGTCCGTCACCCCTACTGTGGTCTGTTCTCATATGGTCATGATGTCCGTCACCCCTACTGTGGTCTGTTCTCATATGGTCATGATGTCCGTCACCCCTACTGTGGTCTGTTCTCATATGGTCATGATGTCCGTCACCCCTACTGTGGTCTGTTCTTATATGGCCATGATGTCCGTCACCCCTACTTTGGTCTGTTCTCATATGGTCATGATGTCCGTCACCCCTACTATGGTCTGTTCTCATACGGTCATGATGTCCGTCACCCCTACTGTGGTCTGTTCTCATATGGTCATGATGTCCGTCACCCCTACTGTGGTCTGTTCTTATATGGTCATGATGTCCGTCCCCTCTACTGTGGTCTGTTTTCATATGGTCATCTTGTCCGTCACTCTACCGTGGTCTGTCTCAAATGGCCATGATGTTCATTACCCCTATTGTGATCAATTCTCATCTTGTTATCATCTCCGTCACCTTTATCAGTCTGTCTCATACGACTGACTGTACGTTTAGGGGTGGGTCAGTACCACTGTACGTGTAGGGGCGGGCGATGGTCAGTACCACTGTACGTATAGGGGTGGTTGGGTGGGTAAGTACCTCTGTACGTTTAGGAGTGGGTGGGTGGGTCAGTACCACTGTACTTGTAGGGGCGTGCGAGTGGGTCAGTACCACTGTACGTGTAGGGGCGGGCGAGTGGGTCAGTACTACTGTACGTGTAGGGGTGGTATGATGTGTAGGACGGGTAGCATGATGTTCGTCAACTCTACTGTGGTCTGTTCTCATCTGGTCCTCATATTCGTCATCTCTACCGTGGTCTGTCCCATATGGTTTTGATGTCCGTCACCTCTACCGTCGTCTGTTCTTATATGGTCATCTTGTCCGTCACTCCTATTGTGATAAATTTTCATCTTGTTTTCATGTCCGTCACCTCTACCGTGGTCTGTTTCATATGGTCATGATGTCCGTCAACCCTACTGTGGTCTGTTCTCATCTGGTCCTCATGTCCGTCACCACTATCGGATCAATTCTCATCTGGCCATCATGTCCGTCACATCTACTGTGGTTTGTTGTCATCTGGCATCATGTCCGTCATCCTTACTCTAGAATCTAGATCGTTCTCAGAAGGTGCCCAGGCTAGCTGGTTCTAGCTGGGGCATATCGCGTGATCGGGCTCCCGGCCACGGCTACTGTTCTGACATCCACAAACGGGTTCTACCAACGCCATAACCCAGTTCCGCAACACAAGCTTAGCTCTACTCAACTCGTCTCATTTTTCATTCGTTTGCGATTTAGTGTGTTTATCTAAATTATGTTACCAGTTGCTGTAATTCTTGCACAAGTTGATATGCCAACAGAAACCCCTATTGATTCTATAAGCCAATTTGGCAAGAAATATACCGTATGTAATGTTTAACGATACCTCGGCATCACAAGTTAGTGACGATAGTGGTTGGCTGATCCCTAACATTTATAGAATAAAAATATGTTCAACGTCAATGCTATTTTCGTTGATGTTAGATTATGTGCAGTTGTTGGTTAGGTGGTCATTTGCAACGCTCCAGTTATTTATAAACTATAGCATGTTCCTCTTTAAGAACTTCTGTAGTTCTTAGTTACTAATCACTATTTTGGTCTACGTTCCAATAAAAAAAAAAGAACTAAATACTGTATAAATATATCCAAACTGAGAATGAGTTAAATAATTTAAAGTATCAGACTACCAAAACTATTCATACTTGTAAACTATAATTGACGAACTAAAAATATTGTCTTATTGCAATCAATACAAAAACTTAAAACTTATATATTCAATATACTGTTGGCCTAGAAGTCATGTCCACCCGAATTTAAAGGTTGTTTACTAAGAAACTAAGAGTACTATGAAAGCTCCAATCATACCATTGTTTTCCTCGTTTAATTTTGCGTTTTTACTTAGTAAAAATTATCTTAACCTAAGTTCAATCAGGAAATTGCCGATTAAATGCTAAATTTAATATTTTTTAACAAATAATATACTGTCAATATCATAAAAAAATTTTATTTACGCTAATTAACTCATTTTATTTGCTTGCTGTTATAACAAATTGTCACAAATTCCCGAGAGTTTTATAAGTCTCACAATAAAACTGAGAGAACATACGTTAAATACCTTTGTTCGTGATTGTTTTAGCGTAAAATACGTGCTATGGAGAGTATTCACGGAAATCGTTATCATTAACATTGGTAATGGCTGAGGAAGGTGAACGGACAATGGGTGCCGTTATCCCGTGGCTGCCGCCGGACAGTCATGCCTGCCGCTATTGTTTCTGGCCAATTCTGTTTTAATTACGGACTCGCCATTACTCAGCTGACCCGAGACTTTGCCATCCTACTCCTGATTGCATTCCCGATCTTGATTGTTTGGTGTAATTAACACGCCGCCTTGTTCCTTGTTCTTTACGGGTGTTCAATCTGAGTGGAGCTCCCTATGTTACAGTTATTGGGCTTGTCTCATGTGGGCCCAGGATATCCACGCCCCATCGCACGACGAGTCTGGTTATAATGAAATGCTTCTTGCTTTACACTGTAAAAAGAGTTTACGGAATTTCGTCATGACAGTTTTCAATATATGATATTGATGGGAGCTGTGTGCATGTTATGGTTAATGCGCTCAGCCGTACTTATTACCCTCTACTAGAGGATATTGATGGGAGCTGTGTGCATGTTATGGTTAATGCGCTCAGCCGTACTTATTACCCTCTACTAGAGGATATTGATGGGAGCTGTGTGCATGTTATGGTTAATGCGCTCAGCCGTACTTATTACCCTCTACTAGAGGATCTATATGCAACGGTTAATTACCTCCCCCTTCAAACAAATCTTGGAGATCGAACCAGGATAATTGTAAAAACGTCTTGAATGAATTACTTCTGTGTTTTTCACAAGATTTAAACACTACTACTCTCCTTAGTTGAAGTTGTAGGTAGGATGGCCGCTCCACCTACCAAGGGTAACGAAAGTCAAGCCTAAACCAATAGTCTCTGGATATCATGATGAAAGTTGGAAGTTGTGTACTTTGTGAAGTGTTTTTTGATACTAATGCTTCGTGAATAAAAGGTATATTTTTCGATTTTAAATTTCCATTCTAGATTAGATTGAGTCGATTGGTCGATTTAACTTCAGTTAAAAAACAAAACAAAAAAATACATTTTTGTGATAATTGTCAATAAACATTTATTTATTGTGTAGGTATAAAAAAAGTATATTCACGTCGTCAATACCGATTGATTGCAGTTGATATCCGTTTTTGTATATATTAGATATATATTTGGCAGAGTGCTAATATAATTCAACATATTTCAGCAAAATCAGTAGCTATGTAAATTACCATATGTTTTATTGCTGGCACAAGCTAATCAACTGTCGATCACTGCCATATTATGCCAAAAAGCTATTTGCTTCTGTGTTTAGTACTCCTTTATTATTCAGTTGTCAAATATATGATTATATCCAGCTCTTAAGCATCTTTCCTTTGGTTTGCCATTATTTTTGTAACTGATTAAATAGATGTGTTCTTATCATTTAGGTAATGAGATCTGATGACTGAATTTCGTTGTCAGCACAAAGATTAGATTATGTAAACTTTCGAATACTTTGCAGTTTTCAGTTATCTTTGCAGTAATATTTCACTAATGAATTGTATTTTTGTATAATACACGCTATTAATTAATTTAACGTTCCTTATTCTTAGAGTTGTGTGATTTATAACCTCTGGTTGAGCGTTTCCTTACAAAAGCAACTAAGTACAACTTAGGTGGCCCTGGATATAATATACATTGTTTTTCCCTTTGTGCTCTTTACCAATTAATTGTCTCCGGCTTGGTTTGGTTTTACAGTAACGTATTATCTTATGAATAAATAAATACAAAAATTAATAAATAAATATTCATTTTTCGATGCCTCTATAATTGTGTCCAAGGATAACTGATAAACGGAACTGTGGAGAACTGAGTTTATTTAAAAGTCAAGTAAAATTCGTGGATGTTTTGATATCCATCGCAATACACTTCTGAATCAGTGCTGTTTTGAGTTTATTTTTAAAATTTCCGGGGTGTTAAGAAACTGTATCTTGTAAGTTAGCGCACAAATTCGCTATTGGAATGACAAAGCTCATGCGTGGATCGGGTTTGTATTTCTTCTTCTTCTTCCGAGCTCCCAGGTGTGGTAATCCAGATGACAGTTACAGGCTTGAAGTAGGATACCCCATGGTCCATATACTGTAGAGTCGTTTTCTCCATAGGAATGTGGGCCTTTAATTCTTGTTTTACTTTTGCAAGAGTGCTGGAAAATGTTGTATATTGTTTTTGACATGAGAGTATTGTCTAGCTCTAATTTTGGTGAAAACACGATTTACAAGGTTTTGTATTCTATACAAGAACCTTGTTTTTCCCCCCTAGATAGTGAGCAATGCTAAACTCCCAAAATGCTGGTGCCATTTTTGCACATTTCAGCATATTGTTTTTCTTTTCAAGAACTGTATATTCACTTACTACTATCAAAACTCGCATACCATTTAATTAAATAATTATTATCATGAAATAAATGAAAAAAATTGTAAAAATTGAACGGAAATTATAACTTTGAATCCTAATTAAGGATACTTAAATATTTTTGTAAATAATTCCAAGATAGCCAAATTTTTAGAATTTAGTGGACTATAATAATATGTTGTTGTATTTTAGATAAACTACAATTTGGGGGGGGTGATTTTTCGTTTTCATAAAACGCAAAAATGCGCAAATTTACAGTATGATCATTATAAGTAATCAAATAGAACATGAAAAAATCAGCATTGTACCCTAAAACATATGTTTATATTTTTGTTTATTGGGGAAAATAAAAATGTTACTATGAAAACAAAACATTTCTGTGAAACATTACACAACAATAAAAAAGTAAGGGAAATGTATAATTTTTGTAATTTATTTTTACATGTACTTTGTTAGTACAATCTGTTAGCTACAAGAAAATGTAAAATATATGAAAATATTCCAAAAATTACGTACTTTATGAGCAGAGTGATGAGATAAAATATTTAGGTGTTGTTAATTTGGAAAAGGCTAACAATTTATATCAAGTAAAAGATTTTTTTATTTTATTAGTTATATGTGAACACAACAGATTTTACGTTTAGTTTACATTTATTTGATAAGCAGTATAGTATCATATAAAACTATTGTTGTTGGGAGGTACTTATATAGCCTATCCAACTAATGTATATAAACCTCTTATAATTTTGCTGAAGTTTTTCATTAGATCCATACTTTATTTCACCTCTTCGTTCACTTCATCCTTAGAAGTGTTATAAATATTAAATAAAAGAAGTGAAAACATGAATAATTAAATTATGAAAATGTAGATTAAACAGTTCCTAGACCTTTTATTACATACTACACTAAAACATTTAGCGTCATAGCACTCAGGGTATTTAATAAATGTCCTAATATTATTAAACCGTAAATAATGTTAAATTATTTTTTAAACTTGTTAGGAATTGGTTATTATATTTTGATAAATTTCTGATTATCCAAGTGTAAACTTCAAAAATCCAAATGTTTTGATTGTGTCACTGTCTGAAAAGTGTGCATATAATAAATTACGAGTTAAGTTGGAAAAAGCTAAAAATTTATATAAAGTATAAGCTTATACTAAGGGACACCCTTGAACGTTTCGCGTGCCAACCCCTGCTCTCGCTGCGCTTGATACACCTGGTCCTCGGCACGTGACGTTGATTAACTGTATAACGTAAAATCATAATATTAAATTGATTTACAGTATTTCATTCACACTACTTGTGTTGATACCTATTTATTAATACGGGGTATTACTTAGCCTATTTCAAACGTTAATTCCATTTTTTTGTTTAACAGCTGAAGATTAAACTCTTAAAGCATCAAAAGGGTAATGTGAAATTTACAAAAATAAACATGTTTATTTATTTACTATACAGCTGTTATTAATTTACTAAAAATCAAGTCAATGTTATTCTTATAGAAAAAAGAACATTTTGAAGGGCTGTATGTGTACCCCTTAGGAATGAAATTTCGAAAAATCCTTTCTTAGTGGGTCCCTTCAATATTAAAGCTAATTTCATTTAATATTTCGTGTAAATCCGTTCGGTGGTTTTTGAGATTTCATGATGAGTGAGTGAGTGAGTCAGTGGTATTTGGCTAAGCGTATCATATGCTAGAACAATTTTTAATTTAATATAATTTCACCAATGGGACGTGATCAATAATTAATATTATATTGTCTACAAATCGTCAACCGGGATTCAGTGGTGTAGCAGTCAGGCTCAAGGTAGGACCGTTCTCTGTACAGTTTAGAATTTGGTCGAGTGATCAATTTGTTTATATAGAGATTTAAAGGAAAGCAAGAGAAACTAAAATAAATACAAACATAACATTGAAACAACAAGGAGAAGTTACGAAATGAATTAGAAATATTCATACGTTATTTAAACAGTCATGCCACAAAGTTGGTATAAGAATAAGAATAAGAATAATGAATAATTTATTCCTTTAAACATGGTACAATGCATGCAATTGGAAACGTCAAAAAAAATTGATTAAGACTTACACTTAACCTAGCATGTTATAAGCAATTTGTTATTGAGTATCTTTCTTAACCTATATTATTAAAAAAGCTACTTACAGTAGTGTTCGGCAGGTCGAAAAACTCTTGGAATTAGTATAAAGGATTTGCCAATAATAGACCCACCACACCTCTTTTGAATTTAGAATCTGACAGGTTCCGAGCTGTACAAGGCAATTTGTTCATTAGTCTACAGCCAAGAATAGAAGGACCTCTCTGGGTATGTCTTAATCTAACATAAGGAATGTCGATCATATGCCTCTGCCTAGTTCTGTGAGTGTGGATGTCACTTCTCAGTTCAAGATCAGTTAATTTAGCCTTTGTTTGTACGAGCAAATTTAACACAACAAGACAGTAAACTGTAAGACAAGACATTTTAATGAAAATAGGTTTGCAGTGTTCATCCGCCCTATGGTGTGGTGATTTGTAGTAATAGTTATGACCCTATGGTGGATTATTTTGAAAAAGAAAAACATGTCGATGGCTAAGTTTTCTTGGCACAGTTGAGCTCATTCATGAATGTCATTATCATTTTGTCTTTCTCTGTTTCTTTTTAATTAATACATAAAACAATATTTCTTGTGCATTGCTGTTTACGAGATTTTTATTATCGTTGTATAATTTTTAACTTTTGTTTATTGCAGTTACAAATATACAAGAATGTTGTTTCAAAATTTGTTCAACATAGTTAAGAGTTACATAACGGAGACTCATTTTTTAATAGTCTTTAAGTTCGGGCAAACCTCTGAGATCGCGAAATAAAGAAGCCATTTATGCAAGCATTCATTTTAATAAATGTCATAAATAACATTCAGCTGATTTTAATGTCGGAACATAAAGGCAATTGACATATAGGGAAATGGTACTTGGAGAAATTCCTTTTGGCCATAGCGTACATGATTAAGTACATTAAAGATACCGCCTAAACTTTCTGAAAGTCAATAACTTACAACATGTGTGGTAAGTACTACAGATAAGAAGTTTCTGTAGAATTAACGTCATATCCTTAACCTACAACTTGTAACATTACATAACGCTTCATAGCGTATCTTACTCTTACTTCTGCGACTACTTACTATTTAAACTTTTTACATAACCTAGATCTATAAAGACCTGAAATAGAGGAAACTGGTCATCTCCATCGCAAATAAACAATAAATCAATCTTATCTCCATTTACTGTGTATAATATTACATAATATTATTGCATTAGAAATCTATATATAATTAGGCTTTTGTACACAAATAGCATATTGTAAATATTTATTGTTCAAATGTGCTGAAACCGTAAATAATGTTAAATTATTTTTTAAACTTGTTAGGAATTGGTTATTATATTTTGAAAAATTTCTGATTATCCAAGTGTAAACTTCAAAAATCCAAATGTTTTGATTGTGTCACTGTCTGAAAAGTGTGCATATAATAAATTACGAGTTAAGTTGGAAAAAGCTAAAAATTTATATAAAGTATAAGCTTATACTAGGGGACACCCTTGAACGTTTCGCGTGCCAACCCCTGCTCTCGCTGCGCTTGATACACCTGGTCCTCGGCACGTGACGTTGATTAACTGTATAACGTAAAATCATAATATTAAATTGATTTACAGTATTTCACTCACACTACTTGTGTTGATACCTATTTATTAGTACGGGGTATTACTTAGCCTATTTCAAACGTTTATTCCATTTTTTTGTTTAACAGCTGAAGATTAAACTCTTAAAGCATCAAAAGGGTAATGTGAAATTTACAAAAATAAACATGTTTATTTATTTACTATACAGCTGTTATTAATTTACTAAAATCAACTCAATGTTATTCTTATAGAAAAACGAACATTTTGAAGGGCTGTTTGTGTACCCCTTAGGAATGAAATTTCGAAAAATCCTTTCTTAGTGGGTCCCTTCAATATTAAAGCTAATTTCATTTAATATTTCGTGTAAATCCGTTCGGTGGTTTTTGAGATTTCGTGATGAGTGAGTGAGTGAGTGAGTGAGTGGTATTTGGCTAAGCGTATCATATGCTAGAACAATTTTTAATTTAATATAATTTCACCAATGGGACGTGATCAATAATTAATATTATATTGTCTACAAATCGTCAACCGGGATTCAGTGGTGTGGCAGTCAGGCTCAAGGTAGGACCGTTCTCTGTACAGTTTAGAATTTGGTCGAGTGATCAATTTGTTTATATAGAGATTTAAAGGAAAGCAAGAGAAACTAAAATAAATACAATACAAACATAACATTGAAACAACAAGGGAGAAGTTACGAAATGAATTAGAAATGTTCATACGTTATTTAAACAGTCATGCCACAAAGTTGGTATAAGAATAAGAATAATGAATAATTTATTCCTTTAAACATGGTACAATGCATGCAATTGGAAACGTCAAAAAAATTGATTAAGACTACACTTAACCTAGCAGGTTACAAGCAATTTGTAATTGAGTATCTTTCTTAACCTATATTATTAAAAAAGCTACTTACAGTAGTGTTCGGCAGGTCGAAAAACTCTTGGAATGAGTATAAAGGATTTGCTAATAATAGACCCACCACACCTCTTTTGAATTTAGAATCTGACAGGTTCCGAGCTGTACAAGGCAATTTGTTCATTAGTCTACAGCCAAGAATAGAAGGACCTCTCTGGGTATGTCTTAATCTAACATAAGGAATGTCGATCATATGCCTCTGCCTAGTTCTGTGAGTGTGGATGTCACTTCTCAGTTCAAGATCAGTTAATTTAGCCTTTGTTTGTACGAGCAAATTTAACACAACAAGACAGTAAACTGTAAGACAAGACATTTTAATGAAAATAGGTTTGCAGTGTTCATCCGCCCTATGGTGTGGTGATTTGTAGTAATAGTTATGACCCTATGGTGGATTATTTTGAAAAAGAAAAACATGTCGATGGCTAAGTTTTCTTGGCACAGTTGAGCTCATTCATGAATGTCATTATCATTTTGTCTTTCTCTGTTTCTTTTTAATTAATACATAAAACAATATTTCTTGTGCATTGCTGTTTACGAGATTTTTATTATCGTTGTATAATTTTTAACTTTTGTTTATTGCAGTTACAAATATACAAGAATGTTGTTTCAAAATTTGTTCAACATAGTTAAGAGTTACATAACGGAGACTCATTTTTTAATAGTCTTTAAGTTCGGGCAAACCTCTGAGATCGCGAAATAAAGAAGCCATTTATGCAAGCATTCATTTTAATAAATGTCATAAATAACATTCAGCTGATTTTAATGTCGGAACATAAAGGCAATTGACATATAGGGAAATGGTACTTGGAGAAATTCCTTTTGGCCATAGCGTACATGATTAAGTACATTAAAGATACCGCCTAAACTTTCTGAAAGTCAATAACTTACAACATGTGTGGTAAGTACTACAGATAAGAAGTTTCTGTAGAATTAACGTCATATCCTTAACCTACAACTTGTAACATTACATAACGCTTCATAGCGTATCTTACTCTTACTTCTGCGACTACTTACTATTTAAACTTTTTACATAACCTAGATCTATAAAGACCTGAAATAGAGGAAACTGGTCATCTCCATCGCAAATAAACAATAAATCAATCTTATCTCCATTTATTGTGTATAATATTACATAATATTATTGCATTAGAAATCTATATATAATTAGGCTTTTGTACACAAATAGCATATTGTAAATATTTATTGTTCAAATGTGCTGAATATTATTGTTGTAAAATGGGACACCGCTGGTAGGAATAAATAAATAAATTGAACGAAATATTGTTTTGGGGGAGGATTGGGTGGTATTGGCATTCCCAACCACCCTTACACATACAGTGGTATTGACCTACTCACCAACCAATACACATACAGTGGTATTGACCTACTCAACAACCAATACACATACAGTGGTATTGACCTACTCACCAACCAATACACATACAGTGGTATTGACCTACTCACCAACCAGTACACATACAGTGGTATTGACCTACTCACCAACCAATACACATACAGTGGTATTGACCTACTCACCAACCAATACACATACAGTGGTATTGACCTACTCAACAACCAATACACATACAGTGGTATTGACCTACTCACCAACCAATACACATACAGTGGTATTGACCTACTCAACAACCAATACACATACAGTGGTATTGACCTACTCACCAACCAATACACATACAGTGGTATTGACCTACTCACCAACCAATACACATACAGTGGTATTGACCTACTCACCAACCAATACACATACAGTGGTATTGACCTACTCACCAACCAATACACATACAGTGGTATTGACCTACTCACCAACCAGTACACATACAGTGGTATTGACCTACTCACCAACCAATACACATACAGTGGTATTGACCTACTCAACAACCAATACACATACAGTGGTATTGACCCATCCACCAACCAATACACATACACTGATATTGACCCATCCACCAACATATACATATACAGTGGTATTGACCTAATCACCAACCAATACACATACAGTGGTAATGACCCATCCACTAACCAATACACATACAGTGGTATTGACCCATCCACCAACCAATACACATACAGTAGGATTGACCCATCCACCAACCAATACACATACAGTGGTATTGACCCATCCACCAACCAATACACATACAGTGGTATTGACCCATCCACCAACCAATAAACATACAGTAGGATTGACCCATCCACCAACCAATACACATACATTGGTATTGACCCATCCACCAACCACTACACATACAGTGGTATTGACCTACCCACCAACTAATACACATACAGTGGTATTGACCCACCCACCAACCAATACAAATACAGTGGTATTGACCCATCCACCAACCAATACACATACAGTAGGATTGACCCATCCA